>PVKM010013545.1:0-30137 GCA_004027735.1 Carollia perspicillata
GTTGTGAATTTCTTGTCATTTTACTGTTCATATTTTTGATCTTCTTCTTTTTCTTAGATAAGTCCCTTTAACATTTCATATAATACAGGCTTGGTGATGATGAACTCCTTCAACCTGACCTTATCTAGGAAGTGCTTTGTCTGCTCTTCCATGCTAAATGATAGCTTTGCTGGATAGAGTACTCTTGGATGTAGGTGCTTGCTTTTCATGACTTTGAAGACTTCTTTCCAACATCTCCTTGCTTATAAGGTTTCTTTTGAGAAATCAGCTGACAGTCTTATGGGCAATCCTTTGTAGGTAACTGTCTCCTTTTCTCTTGCTGCTTTTAAGATTACCTCCTTATCTTTAATCTTGGGTAATGTAATTATAATGTGCCTTGGTGTGTGCTTCCTTGAGTCCAACTTCTTTGGAACCCTCTGAACTTCCTGGACTTCCTGGAAGTGAATTTCCTTTGCCAGACTGGGGAAGTTCTCCTTCATTATTTTTTCAAATATTTTTTTTAATTTCTTGCTCTTCCTTTTCTCCTTCTGGCACCCCTATGATTCAGATGTTGGAATATTTAAAGTTGTCCTGAAGGTTCCTAAGTCTCTCCTCACTTTTTTAAATTCTTGTTTCTTCATTCTTTTCTTGTCAAATGTTTATTTCTTCCTTCTGCTCCTAACTATCAATTTGAGTCCTGATTTCCTTCCCACCTCTGTTGGTTCCCAGTGTAGTTTCCTTTATTTCCTTTTCATAGGCTTCACTTTTTCAAGACCATACTCAACCAAATTCTGTAGAGCATCCTGATTACCAGTGTTTTGAATTGCTTGTCTGATAGGTTGGCTATCTCTTTGTTGCTTAGTTGTATTTTCTCTGGAGCTTTTATCTGTTCTTTCATTTGGACTTTTTTTGGTCTCCTCACACCTATTAAGAAGTAAGGGGCAGAGCCTTAGGTATGCGCCAAGGCAGGGCAACCCATGTCCCTATGTTGTGGTGCTGTATGTGTGTGTGTGGAGGTGGGGGTCCAGGAGGGAACAATGCTGCTTGCTCAGTTCTCTGTCCAATTTCAGTCACTACCTCCACTACCCACAAGGAAATTGGGCCTTTCTGGTGCTGATTTTTGGGTGGGTAGGTTTGTGTATGTTCCAGGACTCTGTGGGTCTCTCCAATGAACTCTCCTGTGAGGCTGGGAGTTTCTCCTGCTACCTCAACTCTCATGGGTTTTTTCAATCAGAGGTTTTGAGACTTTATATCTCTGCACTGGAACCCTGGGTTGTGTGGTTTGTCTCACTCCCCAGTTGTTCCTCCAAGTTTATCTGAATGCAAATGTTGGACTGCCTGCTCTGCCAGCTACCACCTCTCCTGCTCTGCCAGCCTCCACCTTGCTGTGAGCCCTCTCCATCTGACTGCCTGTCTCCATCCCTCCTACCAGTCTGGATCAATGTTTTTTTTCATTAACTCCTTGGTTGTTGGACTTCCATACAGTTGAATTTTCTGTCAGTTCTGGTTTTTTTTTTTTTTAATTTGTTGTTGTCCTTTTTTAAAAAAAAAATCTACCTACACCTCCATCTTGTCCAGAATTCATCCCCCAAATGCCTATTCTTTTCACTATTAAGTATAATGTTAGTTGTGAGTTTCTCACATATGGCTTGTACTGAGGTAGGTTCACTCTATTTCCACTTTGCTAAATTTTCATCATAAATGGATGCTGAATTTTGTCAAATGCTTTTCTGCAGTGATTGATATAATCACCAGATTTTATCATTTATTTTGTTTATGTGGCATGTTATGTTATATCACTTGCAGATATTGGGCCAACCTTGCATTCCAGGGATAAATCCCACTTGATCATGGTGTATGATCTTTTTAATGCATTGATAATTCAGTTAGCTAATGTTTTGTTCAGTAATTGTGCATCTTGTTCATCAGGGAGATTGATATATAATTTTATTTTTGTAATATCTTTGTCTAGTTTTGGAATCAGGATAATGCTGCCCTCATAAATTAAGCTTAGGAACCTCCTCTTTAATTTTTTGGAATAGCATGAGAAAAATAAGTGTTAATTTTATTTGACAATTTGGTAAAATTCATCTGTGAAGCCATATGGTTAAGGATTTTTGATTCCTGGGAATTTTTTATTACTGATTTGATTTCATTAGTGTTAATCAGTCTGTTCACATTTTCTGTTTCTTGTGATTCAGGCTTGAAAAACTGTATTCTTTCAGGAACTTTCCATTCTTCCAAGTAGTCCAAATGGTGGGCAAGTAACTGTTTGTGGTATATTTTTATAATCTTTTGTATTTCTGTGTTGTCAGTTGTTACTTCTCTTTAATTTCTTATTATATTTTATTTTTAGGTATATTCTTATTGTTGTTCAAGTACATTTGTCTCCATTTTCACCCCACCATGTGCCCTCACCCCACACATCTCTGCCTCCCACCCTCAGATCCACTGGCTTTGGCTTTGTCCATGTGTCCTTTATACATGTTCCTTGGTGGACCTTCCCCTATTGTCCCCCATTACCCATCTCCCCACTATCTTCTAGTTACTGTCAGTTTGTTCTTTATTTCAGTGTTTCTGGTTATATTGTACTTGCTTGTTTGTTCCGTTGATTAGGTTCCACTTATAGGTGAGATCATATGGTATTGGTTTTCAACACCTGGCTTATTTCACTTAGCATAATGCTTTCCAGTTCCTTCCATGCTGTTGTGAAAGGTAGGAGCTCCTTCTTTCTTTCTGCTGTGTAGTATTCCCCTGTGTACATGCACCATTGTTTTTTTTATACACTCATTTACTGGCAGGTATTTAGGCTTCTTCCAGCACTTGGCTATTGTAAATTGTGCAGCTATGACCATTAGGGTGCATGGGTCCTTTTGAATTAGTGTTTCAGGAATCTTAGGGCATAATCCTACCAGTGGTATTGCTGGGTCAAAAGCCAGTTAAATTTTTAGTTTTTTGAAGAAATTCCATACTGTTTTCCACAGTGGCTGTACCAGTCTGCATTCCCACTAACAGTGTACTAGTGTTGCCTTTTCTCCACAATCTCACCAGTACTTGCTGTTTGTTGATTTGGTTATAATAGCCATTCTGACTGGTGTGAAATGGTTTCTCATTGTGGTTTTAGTTTGCATCTCTCTGATGGCAAGTGATGCTGAGCAAGGTCTCTGGGCCCTCTATATGTCCTCCTTGGAGAAGTATCTGTTCAAGTCCTTTGCTTATTTTTTTAATTGGGCTATTTGTCTTTCTAGAGTGGAGTCATGAGGGTTCTTTATATATTTTGGAGATGAAATGCTTGTCTGAGGTATCATTGGCAAATGTATTTTCCCACACAGTTGGTTCTCTTTTCATTTGATTGCTGTTTTCTTTAGCCATGGAGAAGCTTTTTGTTTTGATGAGATCCCATTTGTTTATTCTTTCCTTTATGTCCCTTGGGCTAGGGGTCATATCAGTGAAAATGTTGCTGTGTGAAATATCTGAGATTTTCCTGCCTATGATCTCTTGTAGAACTTTTATGGTGTCACAACTTATATTTAAGTCTTTTATCCACTTTGAGTTTATTTTTGTGTATGGTGTAAATTGGTGATCGAGTTTCTTTCTTTCTTTCTTTTTCTTTTTTTTTTTTCATGTAGCTGTCCAGTTGTCCCAACACCATTTATTGCAGAGGCTATTTTTACCCCATTTTATGCTTCTGCCCCCTTTGTTGAATATTAATTTAGCATGGAGATTTGCATTTATTTCTTGGCTCTTTATTCTGTTCCATTGATTTATGCATCTGTTCTTATGCTAGTACAAGGCTCTTTCGATTACTGTGCCTTGTAATATAGTTTGATGTCAGGTATTGTGTTCCCTCCTATTTGGTTCTTTGTTCTCAAAATGTCTGTGGCATTTCAGGGTCATTTATGGTTCCATACAAATTTTAGAAATGTTTCTTCTATTATGTCTGTGAAATATGTCATTGGTACTTTAATAGGGATTGCGTTGAATCTATACATTGCTTTGGGTAGTATGGACATTTTGATGATGTTAATTCTTCCAATCCATGAAAATGGTATAGGCTTCCATTTGTGTCTTCCTTGATTTCTTTCTTCAGTGTTGTGTAATGTTCTGCATACAGTTCTTTTACTTTGATTAGGTTTATTCCTAGGTACTTTATTTTTCTTGTTGCTATATCAAAAGGGATTTTTTCTGATTTTCGTTTCTGCTATTTCATTGTTGGTGTACAAAAATGCCTTTGATTTCTGAATATTGGCTTTGCATCCTGCTGTTTTGCCAAATTCACTTATTAGGTCAAGTAGTTTTTGATGGAGTCTTTAGGACTTTCTAATCCTATCATGTCATCTGCAAATAATGACTCTTTTGCTTCCTCTTTTGGGGGGTGCCTTTTATTTCTTTTTCTTGTGTGATTGCTGTAGCTAGGACTTCCAATACTTTGTTGAATAGAAGTGGTGAACGAGGACATCCCTGTTTTGTTCCTGATCTTAGTGGGAAAGCTTTTAGTTTTTGCCTGTTGTGTATGATGTAGCTATAGGTTTCTTGTATATGGCCTTTATAACTTCTTATTTTATTATTTGGATCTTCTTTGCTTTCTTGATGAGTCTGGCTTATTTTTATCAATTTCATTTCTCTTTTAAAAGAACCAGCTCTTGTTTTCATTGATCCTTTGTGTGTTTTTATACTCTACTTTGTTTATTTTTCTCTGGTCATTATAACTTCTTTCCTTCTACTCAGTTTTTTTTTTTTCTTTTTAGTTACATTAGACATAAGGTTAGATTGCTTATTTTTCATTTTTCTTGTTTCCTTATTCACTCAGCTACCCTTTGTCTTTTGATTGGAACATTTAATCTGTTTATATTTAAAGTGATTATTGATAGCTAGTAGTTATTACCGTTTTATTATTGAGATTTATATTTTTTCTTCTTTTTAAATAGCCCACTTCAACATTTATTGTAATACTGGTTTTATGGTGATGAACTTCTTTAGCTTTTTCTTGTCTGGAAAGCTGTGTATCCTTTCTTTAACTTTAATTGATAGCCTTATTGGTAGAGTAATTTCGATTGTTGATCCTTGCTGTTCATCACTTTGAGTGTTTTGTGCCAATCTCTTCTGGCCTGCAAAGTTTCTGGTGAGCAATCAGCTGACAGTCTTGTGAAAACTCACTTGGAGGTAACTGCCTTTTTCTTTTTGCTTTTAAAATTATCTTTTTGAAATACAGATTGGTAGTTACAAAATAGTCATGGGGTTATAAAGTACAGCATAGGGAATATAATCAATAATATTTTAATAACTATGTATAATGACAACTAGGTACTAGAAATATGAAGGGGAACACTTTGTAAAGTATATAATCATCTAACCACTATGCAGTATATGTGAAATGAATACAAACTAATATTGACTGTAAACTGTAATTTAAAATATTTTCTCTTTGTGTTTGAAATTTGGTATTTTAGTTATGATATGTCTTGGTTTGAGTTTCTTTGTGTTCTTCTTGTTTGGAACTGTGCACTTCCTGGACTTATACGTCTAATTTCTTTGCCACATTAGGCAATTTTGCAGTCATTATTTCTTACAATAGGTTATTGTTTCCTTGTTCTCTCTCCAGCTTGTGGTACCCTTATACTGCATATATTGTTAAAGTATCATCATTTTATAAAATTCTTTTTTCTTTTTTTTGGATGTTTTCTGCTACCTTGTCCTCCAAATGGCTGATTCAGTCCTCTTTTTCATCTAATCTGCTATAAATTTTCTCTAGTGTGTTCTTCATTTCTGACTTATCCCTTTTTATTGTTTCTACATCCTTTTTTATGCTTACTATTTCTTTGTTCAAATTCTCACTAGACTTGAGCATAAATGTTTATGACCAGTGTTTTCAACTCTGCATTTGGTAGATTGCTTGCCTCCATTTAATTAAATTATTTTTTAGAGTTTCGTCCTGGTTTTTCATCTAGAGTATGCATTTTTATCTCTTAATTTTGTGTCTGCCTCTCTCTGATTCTTCTGTGTATTAGGTGGATCTGCTACATATACTAGTTTTAGCAGGGTGGCCTTATGTATAGTTTATCAGTAGGGTCCATTAGTGTAGTCTCCCTTATCACCTCATCCAGGTGGTCTAGTAATTCCCCTTATGTGGGTTTTGTGTGCCCTCCCACTATAGTTGAGGACTGATTATTGTTGGCACACCAGTGGGTCAGGTTGACACTCAAGCTGACTGGATATGACTATGTACCATGACCATAGCATATAAACTGCTAACTCCATTGAGCAGGATTTGACCCTGAAGGCTCTGGTGACTGTCAAGATCACCCTTTGTGTGGGCTGTTTGTAGAGCTAATCAGGTGGTGCTCTGCTGTGATCTGAAGCTGGCTACTAGAAGTGTTAGTTCTGTGGTCACTTGAGAGAGGCTCTGCTGTAGCCTAAGGTCAGCTGCTGCCTGTAACCAGCCAGGCAACCTGGTAGAGCTACAAAGCATTCTGTGGGTTGATAGCTGGCAACAATGGACCTGGAGGCATTTGTTAGAGGCCACACTGCAAATCAAGGCCAGCTGTCACTAGTATTGGCCATGGTGTTACAGGGAGCAGCCAAGAGGGGGTGACCAAAAAAGCAATTTGGAATAGGGTCCAGAACTCAATGTGGCTAGGAAATATTGGAAAGACATATAAGATATCCTCACCCCTTCCCCCACAGGTGTGAGTTGGGAGAAGGGACATATGGAGCAAGAACATGCAGAGCTGTTATGTATAGCCACAGCTTTGCAGCTAACCCATGGCATGGCCATTTAACATATCTATAGCCTTTGGCAGGTCACTTAGATATGTTAAATAGCTGTGGCCATGCTTGGAGCCAGGGGGATGGAAGTCAGCCCCCTACCAAGATGTAACTGAGGGGCAGATACCCGAGTTACAGCACCTGCGTGGGTGCTTGGAGAAGATTGGCTCCAGGACATGGGGCCATACCTGCCCAGACTCATAATGGCAGCCTAGTAAACTTGGAATAATACAGGAATGCTGGCAGGTGTAACTGATTGTAGGAGTCGGAAATGGGGGTACAGAGGAAGATTGGCACAGGGATTTAAACCCAGACATGGAAGCCATTGGGAGGTAGTACCATGAGGCTTTGCCAGAGTGGGGACCCCCACAGCCATGTAAGAGAGAGCCATGTGCTTTTGGACAGAGTGGGGACCCCCACAGCTGGGGTAGAGAGAATCGCCATGTGGCTTTAGCAGAGAATTGCCACTTGGCTTTGCCAGAGTGGCAACCCTACCCTCTCCACAGCTTTGGGGAGAGATCCATGTGGCTATGCCAGAGCTTTGGTAGAGGAAAGAACCACGTAGTTTTGTCCAGAGTGTAGACCCTTGAAGCTTTGGTAGAAGAGGACCAAATGGCTTCGGGATTCTCCCTTTAGCCACATGGCCTGGGAAGCAGGATAGACTGCCTGGAAAATGGGTACAAAGAACTCCTGCCAGTAGGCCATGAGAAGGTGCCACGTGTCTTTGTATTAATTAGAGATCCTGCCTGTATGGCGATACAAATTGGTTTCTCCAGCAGCCTGAAACACGGACATGTGCTTCTTTTCCTGAGTTACGGTACCCCGAGTTAGGTGCAGGGGGAGAAGGAAGCACTGTGGGCATCTGTGGGTATCCTAAAGGACTTTGATATTTTGGTGAGGACCTTGGGTCACTACTTTAAGTCTGTATAGCATTAAATAAATGTTTCCTTTCTTTTTCACAAATCTCTGGCATTGAGAGATGTCTTTCTTATAGAGCAGCAGACATAACGAACCTAGGGGTCCTTTAGATATTAGTATATCGACCTTAGCCCCTGTTGTTCTGTAAGTTTTTGGCATCCCTGGGTGGGCCAAACATTGCCCCCCCACCTCTGTTCCATAACACTGGGGCCACTCAGCAGAAGGCACAGAGCACCCTGAGACCTGTCACTGCCTGCTGGTTGCCTGTTAAGGTTCAGCCAAGAGAAGATCCTTGGGCCATACTCAAATTGGGTGAGATTAAGTGTCAGGGAGTCACCAGGGTGGGGTCAATGATTACAATGTTAATGCAGATTCAGATCTGGCACTAATTCCTGGTCGGTGGCTGCTCACCAAAATGTACAGAGTACACTGAAGCAACTGCCCCCTGTCTGGGTCCTGAAGAATTTTGAGAGTTTTTGAGAAAGTTTTGAGACCAGCCTCTTGCCTCTGAAAGAGCTTCTGGCTGGTAGAGTTGGGTGGTGTGGGGTTTTAGGGGATCATCAGGGTGGGGCAAGTAGAGTTTTCCAGTCTAATGCAGATGCAGATTTTGCGCCAGCAAATACCTGCAGGCTGTATAGTGGGAGGGTTCAGCATAGGAAGATGGCTGCTATACCTCCAGTTCTTACCCTGAAGACACATGACTCAGTTTCTCCCTATATGTATCTGGCATCTCCTGGGCCTCTGGTACCAGAGTCCAGAATAAGTACTTGTGAGTGAATCTGTGCATGGGCCCTTTAAGAGTATGTCTGGGTTTCCAGAAGTCCTCTTTCACACCCAAATGGACTAAATCCCAGCTAATTTTCACAGCCAGATGTTATATAGGCTTCTCTTCCTGGTACTGGTGCTGCAAACTGGGAAACTTGATGTGAGCTGGGACCCCTTACTCCCTGGGGGGAGACTTCTGCAGCTGAGATATCTCTCCAATTCATAACAGCCACATGTGGGTATGGGACCAGCCCCATTTCAGGTCTTCAATCATCCCACTGATCTCCATGTGGTTTCTTCTTTATATCCTCAGGTATAAAACTTCTGTTTAGCTAGTCTTCAGATTAGCTAAACTAATCTGAAGTGGTGACTAAATTATAAAAGAGGTGACTCTTTTATAATTTAATTGCAATTTTGATGTCATCTTGACCAGAATTTGCAGCTATTTCTAATAAAAAATCTAAATCAAATATAAGTTTAAAGAAACTGCTTAAGTAAAACAGAATATATTTACCATGTACTGATGCAAGCACTAGCTAAAAATCACTTAAACTTCTAGCTTTATCATGCCATTTCTAACCCATCCCGCTTCATTTTCCCACTTCTGCTCCTTTCCATGAGCAAACATTTTTTTGCATGCCTATTTTATTTCAGGCACTGTGCTGGGTCACAGTAGATAAAGTATTAAATATACTGTTGCAGAAAACGAACTCTTACATGATTTGGGGTGATGGCGTAAGCCTTTATTACACATGTGGGCCCAGAGGAGACAGCTTCCAAATTCTGGGCGCTGAGGAGGGGTCAGGTGGGTGGTTAAATACCTTTGTAACAAAGTGGGGAGGGGAGGGGTCTCGTGGTACAAGCAGGAGATACATAAATGTGAAAGCCAAGGACACAGGAGGAGGAAGGAAATAGTCCGGGGCCCAGGACAAAGAAACAGCAAGGGATCATCCAGGGCCCGGGGCAGAGAGTCAACTAACTATTCAGCAGGTGGTTGTCTGAAGCCCGGGGGCCAGCCGGGAGCTATCAGTGGTGGGAACAGAGTGCCAGCTTCAACTTCTATCTACATTTTAACTTCTATTACATACAAGCCAAAAAGAAATGTATATAATAGAAATATGAATATATAATCCAAAAAGAAGCAGCAAATAAAATAATATGGACAATTGACATACTGGGAGAGCAAATTAAAAAATACTGACCAAGTTAAATTCTATTTCTCTATTCTGAATCTGAGGCTAATTGAAATTTAGCTAAAAGCATATTATAAGTTAAAATTTCTGTGTATAGGGTCACTGTTTTTAAACATTTAAATAATTTCTATTATAACAGTCTGAAACAAAACAAAATAAAAAAAACTGTAATAGCACATTACCAGTGAGAAGAGTGTGCATTTCTGTATCATTCCAATGGTACCTGTGCTTCTCTGGTGTTTTACAAAGTTTGCATTTAATTAGAGTACTCTGAAGTGGCTGCAGGAGCTGCAGGGAGAGTTGACAGATGCTTCAGGAGGCGTTTAGTTAACAAATCATTATCCAGTGTTTGTAAGACTTCTACCTGAACCCAAACAGAATGCAGAACTGTCTTGGAAGAACAAAGCCCTCAACTGTAAAACAAACCTTGGTAAAGGCAGCTAGGATTAGCAGGGAGGGAAAATAAGATAATTTATTCAAATTGCATATTTGAATAACAAGAATATTTTTCTACAAGTAACATAAATTTGGACTTATTAAAAAAACAAATAGAAGATGAACAATATTTCTGTGCTTTCTTTCAAGGACAAGCTGTGTCTTTGTTATTTAATTTGAAGGACAGTAAAAATGAAAATGAAAAAGAATGCTAATAAACCATTTACCTAAGAAATGCTCATGTGTACACTCTTTAACATTTTTGTAAACTATGCTATAATTGTTGATTTTTTTGCCATTAAAAAGAGAAAATGAAGGATTTAACACCACCCTCTCATGATGATTTCTTAACTTTTTCCATATTCAGGACTCTTAATCCTAATCTAATTGCCAAACCAAAGAAGAAATGAAGAACAGTGAGGCTGAGCCAAATGCAGAACTGAAAAAAAGGTCAAAGCATCAGAGTTAACTATTATTTTTCAAAGACCATGTGAAGCAACTGAAATTTTGATACCTCATTCTTGTGACAAAGATTATAATGAGAACAGGAAATGGTACCACATGAATCCATTGTCCTGACAATGATTTAATGAGAATGGGAAATACTGAAGGCATAACTAATTCGAATCATGACCCTAAAGTTGTCATCTCGTGGTTCTGCTCAGGTGCCACAAAATGAAGGATGTGGGACATCAGCTGGGAGAGTGTGAGGAAAAGCATGCAGATGAGGACATTGTGTAGCCTGAAACTAATGGCAGAATGTGTTAGTGATAGAGGAGGAGGGGCAGGAGGGGTAGGAGGTAGATAGAAAGCATGGAATTTGCTGAATGACAAAATAGGAATATATATAAAGTTGGCATGTGTGCCAAATGGAAGAAAAAACTCCTAGCATATAAGGCAAAGACTGTGATGGAAAATTTGAGACAGGAAGTAATGAAAAGGTCAAATGACAATGCATAAGCAGTGAAATCTGGCTAATTTAGATGCTGTTTTATCCTCTTTTCGAGATAGGTCAGCTTGTATAGCAATCGATTTTGGGTTTCTAAAGCACTATGTTTTTTTCCTCCCAAAGTAAATAGAATTTTACTTTAATAATCTCTAATTTAAACAATGCATTTTATAAGTGAAACTATCAAAGATACCCCATCCCAGGCAATGAAAGCTCTGGAATAATGTGGTCAGTGGGAGAAAGAACATCATTTAATCTGATTATGTTGGTAGAAACCAGCATGTGGTATATCAAGATTATTTAGAATTTAAATACGACAAAGGACAAAAAGTAATTTATTTCTTGTTAACACATAAGTTTTGTCCTATTTTCCTAAGTAGCACCTCGGGACAGGTGTTAAGTTCCAAATTACTTCAGAACTTCTAGACCTTGGTGAGCATGCCAAGGCAGTCTTGTTTATCTGCTTAGATTTAAGGGAACATGCTATCATACATGGAAAAGGTTAAGAAGTCATCAGGGAAATTGAGAAATAAAACTTCTTAATTATGCATTTTCAAGTCTAACTTGCTCCCTAAAGTGCAAGCTTGCCATATAAAATGATTCCTTAGAAATCATTGTGTAAGTTTGGCATAACATGTAGCATGCTTCTCATAGGTGAATCCTTCCCAGAATAGAAAAAACAGAGGCATGCTGGAGATCAAATAATATACACCACTTGGAAAAAACTGTGTTTTATTAATTGCAATACTAAAGCAGCATGATAATCATGTTCCATATTCTTTCTATAAAATAATAACAGTAACAACAATAATAATGAAAAATGGTAGTGCTATTTCTAATGTTTTCTCTTAACATCTTTTATTTAAACATAATGGTAGAGAATATTTTGAAGATAAAAATAACTTTAATAAAAATAAAAAGCACAGTGATTCTCTCATAACTAGTCGAAAGTCTTTCAGACTAAAGTAAATGATTCTAAGCCATTAGAAAAAAATTATTGCAAACTCATGTGTGCCTAAGCCCCCTACTTTGCATTTTGATTCATATTTAAAATATTGATTCCATCAAATGGAGGAATAGTTAGTGTCAGCAAGAAAATGATAGAGAAAATGAAGTCAAAGGGGAACAATGTAAATAGTGGATTTATTTATTTACCCTTAGGTGGAGGTGCCATATTTTACTTATATTGAACATTTATTCAATTTATTTTATTAATTTAATCCTCCTAAAGTACTACTTCACAATCTGATGCAATTTCAGATCAAAGAGATCACTGTGTACTTGTTGAATTCATGGTTAATGATACATGAATTTATAATCCAGAATGATTCATAATTGAGTTAGCTACCTTATTTTACTCCCCTATTACAGGAAAGGTTCACAATGAAAGACTATGATGTTCAAAGAAGGAATGTGAAAGATATTCTCAAAAGTTGAACTATACTCTTTGGTAATAATGTCTAGTGAAAATGAAATATTTAATGCCCACATTTAGGTTCTCACTCATTTATTATGTGGCTATGTAAGGGGTGTCAAATGCTGATGAGAATTTCAATTTGACCTGGCAAAAATGAAGTAAGCAACATACAGTATTTCATCCATTATGTCCATTTTCCCAATGAAGTATTGGTTCCATAATACTTTTTATTCAATTCAATGTCAAGGTCTTAAAAACAAATTTTAAAAGCACTTAAAAGGTTCTTTTAACAGCTGTATTTAGTAACAAATGACAGATATCTATTAATGCAAGTACATTTTGTATAAAATATTTTAATATGGATTTTAGGTGATAGTGTATTCTTATTAACATCAGGTATAAATTGACACATCACAGCAGCTCTTTTAGATGAAAGATCCATTTAGTCCCATCTTCAAATTATGGATTGATACAATATTCTATGCAATAATGGTTTCAAAAGCATTGGTAGTGCTATGTATTATTCATGTTTTAGGTACCATTGTTTCAGTTCATAACAGCCTGTCTCATATTGAGAATAAAGTTTATAATGAACTGAATAAAACTACCTAACTGTAGTATTTTAATTGGCTACCTAGTTGGCACTGAGGACATTTGAGCACTGTGCTCAAATTTGAGAAAATAAAAATCTTTCAGTCCTGAATATTCTACTCCTATCACACAGGCACAATCAGTGTATTTGAGATGATATTTTTAAAGTGTATATAATCATCAGGTATTATGGTTATTATGGTCAATTCAATTTGTAAATTAAGATGTTTAATTGAATTAAAATTAAAGGTAATTTAACTAAGGTCAACATATTTCCATTAGGGATAAGACAAATTCTACTACATAGTTATGGAATCTAAACATTGTCTAACTTGCTTTCCAAACCATACTGTACATATAGAGGACGCAGGCATCTAGTAACTATGCAGAGTCTATTTCAGTCAGCCTGGGTGGGGCTTGAGATCCTTTAAACCATCTGATGATGATGCTGACCAGTGGGCCAGGAAGGTCTCAAAGGGTCAATGTGGACACCATACAACTACTGACTGGATCCAGATTTGCCACTCTCATGGAATTTAGTTTCCTAGTAAATACTTCATATCCCTACTTCATAGGGATATTATACTGAGATAATTAAATGAGAAATTCAATAAAGCATTGTTTAGCGTAACAAAGTACTTCACCTTTGGTGGCCACTTTTGGAATTATGTACCTTGTTTATTCATTGGGCTTAATATCCAATAAATGTTAGTTTAAAGGAAATCCTTCATTGAGCTCTAGTCTCTGACTGAGTGAGGCCAATGGCAGGTAATTATCAAGGCCTTATAAAGTAGCAGATCTAATTATTAGAAAGTGCTTCCTATTTTAGCTGATATTTACTATCCTGTAATAATAAACATTGCTTCTAGTTTTGTGTTTCAGAACTGACCAAAATAAAGCTAATCCTTTTCTATGTATCAGATCACTAATATTTTATATGTGGGTTATTTTATTCTCCTTTGAAATTTTATTTCTTAAATTATTATTTTGAACAGAATACCTTCACTTGTTTCAAAATCCAAAAGAATCAGGATGCATTGTCACAAATGCAATGGTATTATTGTCCCCACTCAAGTCCACGGCTAAGAGCAGTGCCAGCCCTGCTGGAGAGCCCCACCTCCAAGCAGTAGATGTCCTGGCCCACCACTGCGGGAAGCGCTGATGTGAGGCTCATATTGTTGTCCTAAGGTGGCCAGTGGAATGGAGCAGCATTTGCTCACAGTAATGACCTGATGATCAGTTGTCATCAATTCCTTCCCTCTCCTGCTCCCCTGCCTATGCTTCCTGGGATCATCTGCTAAAAAACTACTTGAATAAAAATGGTCATCTCCAGATTGGCTTCTGGGAGAAATAATTCAAGTCAGAAATGAAGCAGAAAGTCTCCTTCAGTCCCTGTCTTATCCTTTCTCTGCTCAAGTTTTTATTTCCAATGGGTAAGCTATTTTCTTAGTTTCTTCTCAGGTTTTAATTTTGAACACCTCCAAGCAAATATAGGTGCTTTTTCCTTTCTTTTTATATAAAATGTAGCAAACGATACTCCTACTATTCTGTACCATACCTTTTTTTTTCACTACTCTATTTTGGAAGTCCCTCAATATCGCTGGACAGAGAGCCTTCTCATTCATTTATATGGCTGCATGGTATTCCACCGTATGTAGATGACCAGCTGGTCCAAAGTCCTTGACCACTTCTTCTCCAGATTAAACATTTCCATTTTATTTAATTAGTTATTAATAGCAAAGTTTAATAATTTTAATGATCTCTTCTGGCCACAAACACATTCATTATATCATCTTACCACATATATTAAACACTTATCTTACAATGTATTGTCTCCAGTGCATAGACATGGAAAACTTCTCCTCCTGCCTGAGATAAAGTAAAAAATCAATCTATGCATACTGTCACATGGGAGGCCTATAGATACTGAATTTGTAAATAAGTAAATCTTTTAAGACTTTCATTTGGAATTTCTCATCCTATATTTACATAGTTGATTTCTTTCCAACAAAGGTCTGGCACTTTATCTTTTTATGTCTATTATATTTCCATTGTTTCAGCTCCTTCTCCTAGTCCATACTGATAACACAATCATTAGTCTCCTCTTATTGAACATGTAATATGTACAAGACCCTGTAATATGTACTTTATACTTATCATTTATCACTTTATAATTAACTTATGAGCCAATTACTATCCCTATTTACAGGACGAAAATTGGTGTTCAGAGAAGGTAAGTCACTGCCAACGTCATGTATCCAGCAAGTAGTAAAACTCACACCAATATGCCTCACTTTTGACCCCATTGTCCAAAGAATAAACTATTCCTCCCTCCTTTCTGTCAGCTGCAAAGAAAAATTACTGTCTTAAGTAGTTAGTAAAATTACAGATTATGATATGACTCAGGATTGAGCCATGAATGAACTCCTATAAAAACACTCTCCTGTTATATTAGTCAAAGTCCCCCAGAAACACAGAACCAATAGGATATGTGCATATATATAGAAGAAGAGATGTGTTATAAGAATTGGCTCATGTGATTATGGAAGCCAAGAAGTCCCATAGTCTCCTGTCTATAAGCTGAGAACCAGTCAAGTTGGGGGTATAACTCCTAGTCCAAGCCTGGAGGCCTGAGAAGTTGGGGGGTTACTGGTATAAGTCCCAGAGTCCAATGGTGTGATAAACTTGAACTTCAATGTTGGGAGGCAGGAGAAAATGAATGTTCCAGCTCAAGAAGAGAGAGAGGGAATTCACCCTTTCTCCATCTTTTTTTTCTATCAGAACCTTCAAAGAGTTAGATGGGGACCCACCCACAGTGGTGAATACAGATCTTCCTAATTCAGTCTACTGTTTTATGGTAGCCATAGCAAGGTTACTCAGTTGGTTAGAGCATTTTCTGGATATATCAAGGTTGCAGGTTCAATTGCTGGTCAGGGCACATAAAAGTATCAACCAATGAATGCATAAATAAGTGGAACAGCAAGTTGATGTTTTTCTCTTTCTTTCTAAAATTAGAACATAAAAATAAAAATAAAAAATTTAGCCCCTGGTTACGTAATTCAGTTGGTTAAAGCCGTGTCCCAATATGCCAAGGTTGTAGGTTTGTTCCCTGGTCAAGGCACATAGAAGAAGCCACCAATGAATGCATAAATGAATGAAATAACAAACCGATATTTCTCCCTCTCTAATATCAATGAATAAAAATTAAAAAATGCTAATCTCTTCCAAGAGATTACAGACACACCCAGAAATGATGTCTTACAAGCTATCTGGGTGTCCCTCAGCCCAATGAAGTTGATGTGTAAAATTAGCTGCCATACTTGTGTAACACTGATCAACAATCAATGTACTCTAGATATCTTTTAAAAAGTTAATATGCTCCTGCAAATATTACTATATCCTTTACACCATTGCCCAGAAGTCATGTTGTAAGACAGTAACATCACAACAACAAAACCTAAAAGCCTTAATTGTGTTAACTTTTTCTCCAGTATCAGGTAAAGATAAGGTATGTGATCGGTATGACAAACTGTATTGTGGACTACAGAAAAGTGCTTTGCATTCCAAGTCTCCCAGTGGTAATCAGGGCAACTTTATTAGGTCATCTCTTTGAGAATCTGAATATTTTTATCTTTTGGAAATTTATAACAGGTTTTACTTTTTCTAGTATTCCAACACTTCTCCCACCTTCCAGAATTTTCAGTAGCTAGAAAGAGTTTCCAGTATTACAACTGTTCCAGTATTACAAAATCCATACTGCGTAGGCAGTAAAAGCTCCATATAGTCTTTTCCTTACCTTTCATGAGACTCAGGCTGGGTTCCTTCACTCCAGTTTGAAGACCATTTATGGTACGGCAAACAGAAGAGCTGGCATCCAGATTTGCTTCTCACAGTCATTAGTTAGTGATACACCATCAGCCTCATATCTTTTCAGAGGTTCCTTTCTTCTAAACATTCCATAAAAATCTTCTTCTTATAAATTATTTTTAGAATATTTTGAAAGCTGCAGATCATTTTAGTCTTTGGCCTTTTATATATTACTATTCTCTCTCATGTCATTTCATTTTTTAGTCACTAAGTGATTGCAGGTCATTTTGTACAGACCCATTATTTTTATTTGATATCTTGTACAAATTTCATTTATAAAAGCCTTCTATTCTTCAAGTCACCTCTTATTCTGCAGCCATGGACCCTGGAATTTTATGCACCATTTCAAGCAAACTTAAACCTTAGTATGCTTTTTAAAATGTCCCCTTAAAATTTTGTGAAGATAATAGACAACTGCCCCACAGTAGGAAGCAAAGTCATGTCTATCCCCCTTAACTTGGTACTTGTGTCTATCCCCCCTTAACTTGGTATTTGTATCAAAGCAAAACATTCACTTAGTATTAGTATCTAATATTGTCACATACTTTTATGAGAACTGGAAAAAAATCTAAATTTGAAGTAGTGCAATATAAAAGTACTAATAAATTTTCACTTTATGCAACAAATTGAAATAATGGAAAATTTCCCAAATTTTAAAACCTCATCAGGGACGGCAGTGTAAAGTAGGTAGTCGCAGTAAATGGTGTTTAAATTACACCCAGAAAAGACTCCTCATCCCCTTTGATGTTATCATTTGAAATACAGTGAAATATGTTGGATTTTAACATTTTAATATTCACTATTATTTAAAAATATTTTAAGCTATCTAATAATAAACCACATATTTTTAATTAGCCACACATCTTTATCTGTACATTTTTATTCCAAAAATGTTGGAAACAACTCTCTTATCTATTTTCCTGAATCCTCCTTGGTCCTGGAGACCTTTGCACACTACCCTCATCTCTGTAACCCTGCATCTTTTGCCTTAATTGTCTCCTGTCCTTTAGGCCAGCAATCAACTTTGCATCTGTTGTTTCTGTATAATGAGTCCTGATTAGAATTCCATTTAATGGCTAATGATATTTGAAGAATCTATGTCTAACTAACAAAGTACTCCCATCCTGACTTATGTTACAGTGAGACATGGCGGAAACAGGTGATTTGACAATGTAGTTGAACAAATGTGCTTAATTCATCCAGTTGAAACTCTGCCTTAAAAATGCCCAAGAAGACAAACATAAAGAAAGACTAAGATCTCCAAATCCCAAATTGAATTTTCAATAATTACATCTTTTAGAAAGCCAGGAAGCTGAGAGCTTTTGCTCCATCTGTTAACCTGGTAGAGAAACAAAGTCCTCACTAACAGCATCTTACATCTAAGACAGAAACTGATGATCAGATCAGTAGGTACTCATCTCTTAACTCTTTTTCTGAGTCATCTAAAATCAGAACCCTTCTACTTTCAGTACCACCTCTCTATAAATTCATTATAAAGCCACAGACAAAAATATGAGATCTACAAAATGAATGGACAGATATATAGTCTTGTGGGATATTCCCACACATTTCCATAAGTTGAGGATAGATCAATTATTCAAAGATAAATAAGGACAAAAGGATTTAAATAACATCAAATAATGTTGAGTTTAAAACCATGTACAATGTTTCATATGCTATATAAATGCATTCTTTTTAAAGCATTAATGAACTATTCAAAAGTATGTGTAGTAGGCTGAAAAAATATTAAATACATTCCCTAAACAGTAATTGCATAAAATACTTCTTTGAGCATGATAAAGTATAATTAGTATTAAAAATTAATTATCATTGTAAAAACTGGCTATTAAAGAGAAATCCTTCTACTTCTTAAAAATTATTGGTTTAAAGCAAAGTCAAATACATAATTATAAACTATTTCAGAGATAATAAACATGTGACTGTTATTTACAACACTTTGTGTGATCCCACCAAAAAGAAGCCAAGGAATAAATTCAAAATATGACATTTTATATTTAAAATTTTGAAATTAAAATACATGAACAGGTAATGGGCTAAGTTTGATCTGCTAGTATATAGTCTTCTTACTCCCATTCTAAGAGACAGTATTGTGAAGAAGCATATGAAAATTCAACAGGTGTTTACACTGAATGAGAAAAAATACACATGTCCAGGTGATAAGGAGAGCTGAACTCTTTGTCAACATTGTTACATCCCATTTGTTACCCAATCTTGAAGATATGTCAGGGTAAATTACGACAAATTTCCTCCTTGTCAGACAAATTCAGCACCGTTTCCCATTGGGCCTCAGAATCCTTTTCAACCCATTTTTCTAGGTAGCCACTATTAGAACTGACAGAAGACTTATACTTATATGCAACCTTTGATCTTCAATACTCTTCTTAGAGTATATTATCCAGCATTGGACCAGTATTTTGGTGTGACTGAAGAATAGAGGATATTTCACAGGATGGAGAGGCACCATTGACTTGCCTGGCCTAAGCTGTTGTAGCCTAAGATCACAAACATTTTTGCAACCTCATCATGCCATTAACACATTAAGCTAATACTCAACTAAAACCCTGAAGCTTTCTCCAATACTAGTTGCTATTAAGCCACACATTAAATGCCTTATAGTTTAGATCCAAGTGCATAATTTCCAACTCAATTCATTTAAATCAGATTAGCACGACTTTGGATCTTATGTCAGTTCAACATGGTGCACACCAATGGTTGTAAATAGAGTTCCTTAACATACCATTGGGAGCTATCTTCTTCATAACCAAATAACCATGTTTTCAATTACCCTATCCATCTGGTGTTAATATCATTGGGATAATATTTATATTCATACTGTAAACAATATTTACACCAGAATATAATTTATTCAGAGCATATAGGAATTCTCTTTCAAAACCATATTATTGCTCTACTAAATTAAGAAGTAAAGATAACTTTCAAGTTTTTCCTGTGCTTTTGAACCTCAGGCACTGACTTCAGCCAGAAAAGCTTTAGGCAAGTAGTACACTCAAGGAATTCCTTGATTTCCAACTAAATCTCTTGGTTGAGCAGTGGTATTCTTGTTATTATGAAAAATAAAAAGAATGTACAGATAATCAATTTCACACTGTTAAATAACAAAAAATGTGAGTTACTGCTATAATACAACTAAAAGACAGAGACTGCTTTGAAAAGTTACAGGTGTTATACAAATCAAAGGAAACATTTTTAGTATCTATTTTGTTGCCTTAAGGTAGGCAATGTTACTTCATCTATGATGGAAGAGGAGAGTAGCATTCTGGTCTTTACTTTCTTTACCCCCTCATTCTACTTTCTTTAGTTTCAGTGTATATTATCAAAATATAATTATTTTCCTTTTTTATCCTGGTTTTCTTTGGTAAAATATAGCAACACATTTAGTAAACTCTATTTTCTTGTGATAGAATGTTTTCAATATAGAAGTTTTACTTGGGTCTATTCTAATGCTGGGGTCATCAGATTTCAGCTGCAAGGGCCTAGAAAGTAAATATTTTAAGCTTGACGGGTCAAGAAGCAATGTCTTCTTTGAGCAACTGTCCTCCCTGAAATACCAATAGTCTTTTTTATATTCTACATTTAAACATGCAAAAGCCATTCTTGGCTTATGGACCACATAAAAACAGGTTGTGGGTCAGATTGGACCATTCTCTGGTAAACCCTGCTCTAGAGCATTTCCCATTAAACAAAGTAAGTCACAGCTTTCTGGATATTAATCAAAACGTGAAACCTAGTATTTACATTTGTTACATGACAACATAGATGACAGTTCAAAAGTCACCTTCAATTGACCATCAAGAAAATTTCATATGTTAGTCTGTTGGCCACCATCTTGCTTTCCTATAAACCAGCAGTGACTGTGGGTTAGAGCAATTTTTGGCCATGAAGCTGCTAATCAGAGCTGGGTCCCTCTCGAGATTGTATTTCCTCAAAGTTGCTCCTAAAGTGAAAGCTACAATGGCCCCTACAAGAGTGCCTCCACATCCTCTGGAGCTTGAGCTTACCCAGTTACCAAATGGTTTAGTGGTTGCTTCTCTGGAAAACTATGCTCCTGCAATAACTGGTTTGTTCATTAAAGCAGGCAGTAGGCAAGAGGACTCTAACAACTTAGGAACCTCTCATTTGCTTCATCTTGCATCCAGTCTGACTACAAAAGGAGCATCATTTTTCAAGATAACTCATGGAATTGAAGCAGTTGGTGGCAAATTGAGTGTGACTTCAACAAGGGAAAACATGGCCTACACTGTGTAATGCCTACAGGATGAAGTTCGAAATTCTAATGGAGTTCCTGCTCAATGTCACCACAGCACCTGAATTTCATCGTTGGGAGGTAGCTGCCCTTGAGTCTCAACTAAAGATTGACAAAGCTGTGGCTTTTCAGAATCCACAGGCTCATATCATTGAAAATTTGCATGCTGCAGCTCACCAAAATGCCTTGGCTAATTCTCTGTATTGACCAGACTACAGGCTAGGAAAGATGACACCAGATGAGTTACACAACTATGTTCATAACCATTTTGCAAGTGCAAGAATGGCTTTGATTGGACTTGGTGTGAATCATTCTGTTTTGAAGCAAGTTGCTGAATGGTTTCTGAACATGAGGTGCGGGCTTGGTTTATCTGGTGCAAAGGCCAGATACTGTGGAGGTGAAATTCGAGAACAAAATGGAGACAGTCTCATCCATGCTGCTTTTGTAGCTGAAAGTGCTGCCACAGGAAGTGCAGAGGCAAATGCATTTAGTGTTCTCCAGCATGTCCTTGGCACTGGGACACATTTTAAGAGGGGCAGCAACGCCACCAGCCCTCTGTACCAAGCTGTCGCCAAGGGGATTCACTGCCCATTTGATGTTTCTGCTTTTAGTGCCAGTTACTCAGATTCTGGACTCTTTGGGATTTATACTATCTCGCAGGCCACAGCTGCGGGAGATGTTATCAGGGCTGCCTACAACCAAATAAAAGCAGTTGTTCAAGGAAACCTTTCCAATACAGATGTCCAGGCTGCTGAGAACAAGCTGAAGGCTGGGTACCTAATGTCAGTGGAGTCTTCTGAGGGTTTCCTGGATGAAGTCGGGTCTCAGGCCCTTGTTGCTGGTTCATACATGCCACCATCCACAGTCCTTCAGCAGATTGACTCAGTAGCAGATGCTTATGTCATAAATGCTGCAAAGACATTTGTTTCTGGAAATAAGTCAATGGCAGCAAGCAGAAATTTGAGGCACACACCTTTTGTTGATGAGCTGTAATGCCAAAACACATTGCAGGAAAGAGCTGGACATTTTTCTCAACCCAGAGCAGCAAACACATGAAAGTCACAAGTCTGTAATGTAACATTTATCTTTTTTTTTCAATGAGGTGAAATAATCTTAAAAAAGTATAAATGGAGGCAATTGTTTCCAGCCAACCTAAAGTCAATAAAACATTCTAAGTGTTAAAAAAAAGAAAATTTCACATGTTAATTTTCAGATACTTTCAACTGAAAAAAATGAAGACCCCCCCAAACCCTGTTATTTTCTCTTTCATTTAACAGATAGCTATTGTCAATCTACTGTCATTTGCCAACTGTTTGCTATGCAATAGGTAGAAACAGATAAGATCAATACTGGAAACCTAACTAAACCACAAACTCCTTCCGGTAAAAAACTGTAACATTTACAAATATCTGCACACTTCATAGAAAGATAGATATATCTCATAAAACAATTTGTAAAGGGTTTAAACATAACTTTTCACAAATGAAACATGAAATGATTTCTTTAAATTTACCTTCGAATCTGTATCTCCTCCTACACAAATAATTTAAATATAAATATCTTCAGTAACTTATAAAGAATTGGGCAAACAAACGGTGAATAAAGTTGCAGCTCTTCAGTAAGAACTTAAGGAAGAGTAAGTAACATGCATTCTAAGGTTGAAAGTATAAACAATCACAAGCTTCCCAAGGCAGATGTTTTTATTTCTTCTCTTTATAAAAAGAATTAAACTTATATCTAAAAAAGCAGAGAAAATTCTAAATACCCTCAGACATTCTCATTTGTCACCAAGTCTAACTAGAATGGTATTTTGTCATGTTTTCTGGCTGTATCACACATTTTGAACATTCTTCCTATATTGGAAGAATTTCTCATTTTAGGAGTCCCACGTCCCCATGGAAGAAGCAGAAAAACTTGCTTTCTCACCTCCCTCTCAGATCTTGGCTTTGCCCACAGATTTTCCTTTGAAAGAAGCAATATGCAGAAACTGGCACCATACATGCAGAGTATATTTTCTCTCTAAAGCAGAGGTGCCTGGCTCTCAAGGGCAGGTGGGCAGAAACTCTGGACTCCCACATATGGCAGCAGCAGCACAAAGCACTGGGGTCCCTGCTGAGCAGGAGCTTTTCTTAAGAAACATCCCTTTGTGTGGTTGGCGGGTGTCTCTTGCTTTTCAGTCTTCATGGCTAACACTTTGGACCTACCTATGAGCTCCCTAAATTCATTTGTCTTAGGTTATTGTTGTGGATTGAATTGAGTCCCCTAAAAAGACATATTGAGATACTAACTCCTGGTGAATATGACTTTGTCTGAAAATAGGGTCTTTGCAAATGTAATTAAGATAAGGTCATGGGTCAAAATCCAGTATGACTGATATCCTTGTAAGAAGATTGAATAAACACCTGGAGGAAAATAACATGTGAAGACACAGGCACCCACAAGAAAATGTCATGTGACAGTAAAGACAGAGATTGGAGTGATGCGGTGGCAAGCCAACAACTGCCAAGGACTGATCACTACCATCAGAAGATGGAAGAGGCAAAGACATATTCTACCCAGGCAGAGTCTCATAGGGACCATAATCCTGCCAGCACCTTAATTTTGGCCTTCTAGTCTCAGAACTGTGAGAGAATAAATGTTTGTTGTTTTAAGTCACACAGATTGTGGTTTACGTTATAGGAGCTCTAATAAACTAATACACTTGGGTTCCACAGAGGATACTCTGAGACAAGGATTTAGTGTAAGTGACATTTTAAGAAAGTGCTCCAAGAGAAACCAGTATGAAAGTAGAGAAAGCAGGACAGGAAGAATTTAAAAGCTAAGTAAATGCAAGATCTTAGGCAAAGTCTCAGCCTCAACTTGATCCTGCAAGGAGCGTGGAACTTAAATAACATATGGAGGTTGTCCCAGCTGGAGGCAGGGGAGCTGACTTTACACCTCTTGTCTGGACAGCCAGTCAGTACCTCTGCAGACTGCCCCACTACACCTCATCTGTGGATGCTTCAGGCTCTCTGTATGTGTTGACAAAGCAGCAAAAGTAGTTCTTGGACAGGCATCTGAAAAAAGTTGCAGGTGCCAACCTAAGAAAATAAATTCTGGAGACTCTGGTATGAAACACTCAGACATAGTAAAAGGATTTGGGAGGTATCTGGGTAAAACATGAATTGTGTCAATTATACCTTTTAGTAAATTTCTTTTCTGCCCAAACTTCCAAGAGTGCAGTCTGTTGTTTGCAACTAAGAATAATAATTGATATGCCACCTAATGGATGAAAATCATCTGTCTTTTTAAAACCTAAAATAATAATTTAGAGTCACTCATCTTTTAAAACATAGATGGGTTACTAAAATGTTGTGGAAAAAAACAATTAAAATATTTTATTGATTATGCCTTTAAAGTTGTCCCATTTTTTTCCCTTTGCCCTCCTCTGTCTGATAACACCCTTCCCTCCAGCAAGTCCCCCTTAGTTAATGTCCATGGGTCATGTATATAAGTTCTTTGGCTTCTCTATTTCTTATACTGTTCTTAACATTCACCTGTCTATTTTGTACCTACCAATTATGCTTCTTAATCCCTGATTCTGAGGGAAATCCGTGATTTCCCTCATTCTACCCCTTCCCTCTTCCAGCTGAAAACCCTCCAAATGATCTCCACATCTATGATTCTGTTCCTGTTCTGGTAGTTCCTGCTTAGTTTTTTGTCTGTTTGTTTTTTAGATTCAGTTATTGATAGTTGTGAATTTGTTGCCATTTTAATGTTCATAGTTTTGATCTTCTTTTTGTTATATAAGTACCTTTAACATTTCATGTAATAATGACTTGGTGATGATGAACTCCTTTAACTTTACCTTGTCTGGGAAGCACTTTATCCTTCCATTCTAAAGGATAATTTTGCTTTATAGACTAATCCAGGTTGTGGGTCCTTGGTTTTTTATCACTATGAATACCTCTTGTCAGTCCCTTCTTGATTGAAAAGAATTCTTTGAGAAATCAGCTGACAGTCTAATGGGAATTTCTTTGTAGGTAACTCTCAGCTTTTGCTGCTTTTAAGATTCTCTCTTTATCTTTAACCTTTGGCATTTTTTTTATTATAATGTGTCTTGTTGGGGTCCTGTTTGGGTCTAACTTGATTGGTATTCTATGTCCTTCTTGGACTCGTATGTCTATTTCCTTTGTCAAATTAGGGACATGTTCTTTCATTATTTTTCCAAATAAGTTTGCAATTTTTTGTTCTTCCTCTTCTCCTTGCATCCTCATGATTTGAATGGTGATATGTTTGGAGATGTCCCAGAGGCTCTTTATACTAGCCTTGTGGGCTTGTTAAAATTTTTATTTCTTCTTGTTGTTCTGGTTGAATGCTTTTTTTCTTCCTTATGTTCCAAATCATTGACTTGAATCCCACTTTCCTCCCATCCATTGATGGTTCCCTGTAGATTTTTCTTTATTTCACTTTGTGTAACTTTCATTTCTTCCTTTATGTTGTTGCCATACTCAGTGAGTTCTTTGAGCATCATGATCAAAGTGTTTTGAACTCTGCATCTGAGGTTGATTATCTCCATTTCATTTAGTTCTTTTTCTGGGGTTTTGTTCTGTTCTTTCATTTGGACCGTGTTTCTTTGCCTCTTCAACGTGGCAGCCTCCCTGTGTTTGTTTCTGTGTATTAAGTAAAGCTGAGTCCCTGTCTTAGTAGGGTGGCCAATTGTAGAAAAGGCACCTGTAAATTGTGTGGGCTGAAGCCTAAGGTAATCAACAGGGCAGGGCAACCTGTTTCACCACTTTGTGGCTCTGTGTTGGAGGAGGCTTCAGAGAGGGGACAATGCTGCTGTCTGGCTTCTGGAGGTTTACCAGGCACTCACCATGTTTCCAGTCACTTCGGCCCACTTCTCATGTGCTACTGGTGTCCTTCCAGCTGTTACCCAGGTGTTGAATCCCAGACCGGGTGGGTTTGCATATGTTCTAAGTCTGTGAAGGCCCTTTAAATGGAATCTCCTGAAACTCCAGCAGTTTCTTGCACTGCCCCAACTACCACTGGTTTTTAGAGGCAAAAGTTATGGGGATTTATCTTCCTGGTGTTGGAACCCTGGGCTGTGTGGTCTAGACAGGGCCTGGGATTGCTTGCTCCCAAGGTATCCTTCCTGATTTTTATCCACCATATAAAAATGACAGTCTGGGACCATCCATTCTGCCACTGCTGCTGCCTCTCCATGCTTCTCTACCTGTCTCCAGGACTCTGCCCATTTTACCCATCTGGATGAATGTGGCTTCTTTTAATCCTTGGTTGTTGGATTTCTATACAGCTCAATTTTCTGATGGTTCTGGATGTTATTTATTTTGAGATCTAGCTGTAATTCTTTCTGTGGTTGCACGAGGAGGTGAAGCATGTCTATCTATACCTCCATCATGACTGGAGTTCTTCTAAAAACCTAATTTTTTTAAACAAATCAAGTTATGCTTTAAATGCATTAAGGGAAACTCAGTATTGAAAAAATATTTCTGAAATATTGAGGAAAAACTTTCTATAAAGATTCAAACATATCATTTTGTTGTTATATATTTTCATAAACCTATTATCAGTAAATATAGAGCACTATTCTTGCAATTATAAAAAACTATAACTTATACTTCCTGTTTCCATATTTAAGGATTCCTATGCTAGTAGCTGTGAGATTTTTGGCCAAGTCACTTAACATCTTTGAGCCTCAGTTTCCCTTTCTGTGAAATGTTGATAATGTTACTACAAACTGAAATGGAGATCATTATGTAAGTACAGAGATGGAGATCATTATATATACAGAAATGCTTTTTGTGGATGCAAATGATTATATAAATATGATATTATGAAACACATAAGAATATGGTGTGTACAATAAGCCCCATGGGAATTACTAGTGAAAAAATATATCTGGGTCTTGGGACCTGTGGAGTCCTAGTGGCAGGTATTTTTCACTCAAAGATACAGGTGCACTGTGCAATTGCTACTGGATTCCAGAGAACCTTTGAACATTTATCTGCTGACTCTAATTCCAAAAGTATCAGGTAAAACTCCAGTTACAACTCATCTTCCCACAGAACTTGCTGCAAGGAGATAATGTGCCAAGCAACGGACAGCAATGTCTGAGACTCTGATAATTAAATTTCTCAGTATGACATGAGATATCATTATTCTGGGAAGTAAGCCTATGTGTTATGAACATGGGTAATATGAGCTCATCCTTAAGAGAGCACTGCACTTTCAGTGCATAAAATCAGTGCATAAAATCATGTTCTATCAAAATGAAAACAAGACCCTGAACCTTTTTCAATTCACCAAGGTACCTTAGGTTGAGGCTTGGCCAGTACCCAGTGGTTTCTTCCTTGAAACTTCAACTCCAATTATTACATTTTAAATAAAATAAATGGCATAATATTTTTAGGTTCTTGAGATTCTCCTTAATCAAATATGTGGGAAGCCTATAGTGCTAAAAAGTAATAATTGTCTATAGAAACCTGTTTATCAATTTTGACAGTTAGTTTGAATACACAGAGTAGTTTTAGGAACTCCTGGTATCCAAAAGAGAATCTATACAAACCTCCTCTACTTTTCATTCCTCCAAATATAATCCCTTGATCACTGATATATGAAATATGTTTAGGGTAATTTGATTCTTACTCATTTTTTAACCTATTCTTAATATGGAGAAATGGCAGGAATTTAAATACTAATCTATTTTACAGCCAGGAAAGCATCATTGAAATAATTCTGTTCAGTTAAGATATGTTGATATTCTGTCCTGGTCCCTCTTGCCTTAGAAAGAGTATTCTTTTTCTTTTTCTTTTACTACTTTTTCTTCTTCTTTTAGTAATATCTGGATCATATTTCTTCTCTCTTTATCACTTCTATTCTCATTCTTTTTCTAGGATCTTCAATCTCTACTAATCCACAGACCTGTCTTTCTTTTTCTATGTATGCACAGGCCTCCTCTTTGATAGAAAATAAAAATAAATCAAAGGATGGAGGAAGAAAATGGGAGAAAGAAAGAGGAGAAATAAATAAACAAAGAAAGGAAATAAGGAAAGAACTGGACATTATGCTTTTAGTTAAGCATGAACATATAACTATATAAAAATTTTTTTGAATGGCTGCTACATGCAAGTGTTTGGGCTAGGTATTGAGGTAGTAAAGATAAATTAGGCATTAGATACCATCTAATAGAACTGATATCTCATACTTGTCACTAACCTAACAGAAAGACAAGGGTTTATCATCTCCTAAGACAACCATAGACAAATGACCATGATGATGGAAGAAGAAAGAGGATATTCACTTTCCTAGGGGTTGGAGAGAGCAGAACAAGTCTAATGGAAAGATTGCACTTGATATGGGCCTTTGGGGATAATTAAGATTTGCTTTTCTTTTGATTACTCCCATCAGTTTCCCTACAAAATTCTTCAAGGCAGTTCTCTAGATTCCCCTCTCTAATCACACCACTCTTCCTGACTTATCTGCCTTCTACCCTTATTCCATCCCCAAATTGATTATTTGAAGAATACTGTGACTCTTTTAGGTTTAACCCCTACATCTTGGCAACCCTTGATTTTTGAAAAAAGTCATTCTTTAAGAATAAAACCTGCTCTCTTCTGAATGTCCCTAATGTGGCATTCCTCACATTGTCAAGTGTCAGGTTCCTTCTGAAACTTGACCTAGGCTGAGTACTGTAATCGGAACCCCTTCACAATTTTACCACCATCATATTACAATTTACCTTCTGTGAAGTCCTTAAAGACTTCTAAGATGTGATTCAAGATTTAAACTTCTGGCCAAGATGGAGGCATAGGTAGAAACACTGTACCTCCTCGCACAACCAAAATAAGGACAACAACCAATTTAAAAACAAAAAACAACTAGAGCTGACAGAAAATTGAACTGTATGGAAGTCTGACAACCAAAGAGTTAAAGAAGAAACATTCATCCAGACCTGTAGGAGGGGTGGAGATGGGCAGCGAGGTAGAGAGGATTCATAGCAAGGCAGTGGCTGGAGGAATGGGTGAGGTGGTGGCTTACAGACTGGGCAGTCCCACATTCATGTCCAGATAAACTGGGAAGAACTACTAGGGAGCGAGATAAACTGCACAACCCAGGGTTCCAGTGAGGGGAAATAAAGCCTCAAAGCCTCTGACTGAAAACACCTGTGGGGGTTGAGGCAGCAGCAGGAGAAACTCCCAGCCTCACAGGATAATTAGTTGGAGAGACCCACCCACTGAGAATCAGCACGAGAAAGGCCCAATTTCCTTGTGGGAAGCCAGGGAAGTGACTGAAAACAAGCAGAGAGCGAGCAAGCAGCACTGTTCCCTCTTGGACCCCTCCCCCACATACAGCATCACAACACAGCAATGTGGGTTGCCCCACCCTGGTGAACACCAAGGCTCTGCCACTTACTATGTAACAGGAGTGCTGAGACCAAAAAAAAAAAAAAAAAGGTCCAAATGAAAGAGCAGATCAAAGCTCCAGAAAAAATACAACTAAGTGACAAAGCAATAGCCAACCTATCAGATACACAGTTCGAAACACTGGTTATCAGGATGCTCCAGGAACTCTGTGGGTACTTCAACAGCATAAAAAAGACCCAGGCAGCAGTGAAGGTCATATTATGTGAAATAAAGAAACATCTAGAGGAAACCAACAGTGATGGGAAGGAAACCAGGACTCAAATCAACAGTTTGGAGCAGAAGGAAGAAAGAAACATTCAACCAGAACAGAATGAATAAACAAGAATTCAAAAAAATGAGGAGAGGCTTAGGAACTTCCAGGACATCTTTAAACATTCCAACATCCAAATCATAGCATTGCCATAAGGAGAAGAGGAAGACCAGGAATTGAAAACTTATTTGAATAAATAAGGAAGGAAAACTTCCTCAATATGGTAAATAGACTTCCAGGAAGTCCAGGAAGCTCAGATGGTCTCAAAGAAATTGGACTCAAGGAGGACCACACCAA
>PVKM010013546.1:0-30179 GCA_004027735.1 Carollia perspicillata
ATGTTTGTGTCACCCCCCAAATCCGTATGTTGAAGCCCTAACCTACAATGTGACTGTATTTGAATTATTAGGGTTAAATGAGGTCATAGGGGTAGGGCCTGAATCTGGTAGGATTAGCATCCTTATCAGAATTAGTGTCCTTATCAGAAAAGACACCAGAGAGCTTCCTCTCTGTCTCCCTTTCGTTCTCCTCGTCTGTCTGTCCATCTCTCTCTGTCTGTCTGTCTTCACTTGCATGCACACGGAAAGGCCATGTGAGCACACAGCAGGGAGAGGTAGCTGTCTGCAGCTCAAGGGGAAGCTCTTACTGGACACTGACCCTTCTGAAACCTTGATCTTATCGACTTCCATTTTCCAGAACCGAGAGAAATAAATTTCTGGTGTTTAAGCCACCCAGTCTGTGGTGTTCTGTTAATGGCAGCCTGAGCCGATTAATATATGATCTCTGGTTCTGGCACTTCTGCCTGTCTCATCCGCACTTAAAGCCACTTGTGATTATAGCTACTCTACCCAGGTAATCTAGGATAATCTCCTTTCTAAAATTCAGCTGATTAGCAATTTTAATTCTATCTGAAATCTTAATTCCCTGGTGTATTCATAGGTTCCAGGGAGTAGGATGTGGGCATCTTTGGGGACCATTCTCTCCCTCTCTCTCTCTCTGCTTTTAAAGGTTAAATGTAATTTACTAAGTCTTTTTCCTTTTATTGAACATTACTTTGGGTGGGAGTATCTTTTTTTATCAGCAACTTGTGCCTTAGAAACTGTTGCTTCCATAGTCAGGTAAGCAGATTGGAAAGGCCTCTGCCGGTTTCACTAGCCCGACGGCTCCGGCACTCAGAGCCCCTCCTGGTCACCTCTGCACAGGCCGGGCCAGGCTGGGCTTCCTCCTGGCTCTGCTGCTGCGCCTCTGTGTCTCCCTGTGTTACGTACAACCATCGGCTCTCTTCTGAGAGTATTTGTGTTCTCTACTCCATGTCAACATAGATAAATTACATTTAAAGTTTTTTTTCAAATTATTGTGGTCTTCCTTTTTAGTAATAAATTACAAAAGTGTTCAACGGTTAAACAATATGCTGAACTCTTTACCGTTGCTGTAGGTATGTGAGCGTCCTCTTTATATTATTTATTTCTCTCCGCAAGACTTTTTTTTAAAAACTGAAGGCTACATTTTATTCAAATTTCTTTAATTTTAATTAGTGTCTGTTTTCTGTCCCAAGGTCCACATTGCTTTTAGTCATCATGTCCCCTTGAGAGTGGCAGTTTCTTAGATTTTCCTTGTTTTTGAGAACCTTGGCAATCTGATGAGTACTGGTATTTTGCAGAGTATTCTTTAACTTGGGTTTGCCTGAGGTTGTCTCATGATTAGACAGGACTGAGGTGTTTTTCAGAGAGAGACCAGGGAGGGTAAGTGACGTTCTCTTCAGTGTGTCAAGGATGCGTGCTATCAACATAACTTCGTTGTGCTGGGGGGCGTGATGACCCAGCTGAGGTGGTGTCTTTCAGGTTTCTCTGCAATAAAATTATTCTTTTTTTCACTTTTCTCTTTAGAAGGAATCACTTTGCAAAGGCCATACCGAAGGGGTAAAAGGTTGTATTCCACCTCTGTGAAAAATAGAAATTTAAAAATAAGTTGATTATATATCTACTTATTAATTAAACATTGATTAAGTATTAATATAGTATATTAAATATAAATAAAAATTATTTGGAATTCTGTGCAGGAGATATTTCTATTCTGAATTTATTTATTCAATCATTTATTTTATCAGTATTGATTCATGAACTTTGTTTTATACTTTGAATTATAACCCAATACTACAGTATTGATTTTATTGCTCAAATTTTTTCATCTTTGGCCATGGGAGCTTTTAGGTTGGCTCCTGGGTCTCTGACATACCAGCATTGATTTGTTGTTTTTTTTAGCACTTCCTCATTTTCTGACATGGCAAGACATTCCAGATTCATCTTGTATTTTTCTGCTCACCACTAGAATCATTATTTCTTGTATTTTTCTGCTCACCATCTTGTATTTTTTTTTCTGCTCACCATCTTGTATTTCTTGTATTTTTCTGCTCACCACCAGAATCATTATTTCTCCAAGGAACTTTGGTTCTGTTCATTGGAGAGTGAAGTTAGACATCAAGGTCTGGGTCCTAGGGGTGCTCATTGGTACTGGGGTGTTGTTGATCCTAAACCCTCTTGGTGGACAGAACTTGCAAATTTGTACTATGGGCATATACTAACCTGTGTACACACACATGTCTATGACTAGTTCTCCATTTATCCAGCTGTATCTACATTAAACTGAGCACAAGTTCATACTGATGTCTTAAACTCTAATCTATCACTGTGTGGATCATTCTACCTTCTCTTACTTATCTGAATCCTTGCACTCCAACAGTGATCTCTCACCATCTGCACCCCATGCACAGCAGTTTCAGGATCGATAACCTGTACCACGTGAAAAACAGCTTTATTATCTAGAATACAGTACTTGGGTACAGTTCTTTTTGTATCCAGTTATTTCCAAAGTTACTTTGGTCAGTAAGTAGCGTTTATCCCCACTGCCTTCAGGAGGGTTGCGTCATACATTTGTCATACAGTTAGATTTCCTTGCCATGGTCTGCAGTTTGTACTGGGTTCTTTTGACCCCCCCCCCCCACAATTGATTTTTTAAAAAATCCTACATTAAGTTTCACTCTTTGTGCTATAAACTTTTATGCATTTTGACAAGTGGATAGTGGCATGTCTCTACCACCTCAGTATCATCGAGTATAGTTTCATAACACAATGTTTTGTCTATTCAACCCTTTCCTCTCTCCATACCACTAGCACCATTGATTGCATTTTCCAGGAGTTAATGTAAATTGACTTATACAACATGTACCGCTTTTTTTAACTAGGTTCTTTTAATTAACAGTGCACATTTAAGATTCGCACATGTTGTTGTTTGGCTTGATAATTCATTCCTTCTTATCACTGCATAGTGATCAATTGCGTGGATGTACCACAGTTTTTTATCATTACCTTTTGAAAGACATCTTGACTAATTCCAGTTTTTGGTGAATGTGAATAAAGCTACCATAAATAGTCACATGTATTTTTTGTGTGTGTATATAAATTTCAGATCATTCTAAGTTCAGCAATTGCTGAATCATATGGTAAGACTCTTTTTGGCATTACAATAAAGTACAAAACTGCCTTCCAAACTGGCTATACCATTTTGCATTCCCACCACTAACGAATGAGAATTTCTGTTGCTCCATATACTTGCCAGCAATTGGTATTGTCAGTTTTTTGGATTTTAGCCATTTTAATAGGTATGAAGTAGTATCATTGTTGCCCTCCTAACAGCATCTGAACGATGTACTAAGCAGCTATAAATTGTCAAAAGTAGAGAAATTAAGAGAAAATGGATGGTTGTGGTGGTATATATGCTTTTAATGTGATGATCAGTTTGGAATAATCGTTTTCTACATTGTATTATTTATTCAACTTACTTATGAGGCCTGGACTCAATGAGGGATTTATATTTAGGAAAGTGGAGGCTCCTTTAAATCATATTAAGTTGGAGATTTACTGTATTATGCACTTTATGCATATGTCTTCATCTTTCTTTTTTATTTATCTATACACCCAGGTCCACTTATTAGTTTGGGCAAGAAAAGGCTAAAGATCTAAGCGATTAGCTGGGGTCGATTAAAGATGGCTGCACATACTTGGTCCTCCTCTCACCGAGATGGAGTCTAATTTTATTTCCCTTGACTTTAGTCTGCCTTGAACACTTGTTTGACTAATGAATACAGTGGAAGTGACATTCTGGGACTTCTGATGCTAAGCTAGAAGAAACCTTATAGCTGCTGTCTAGGACTCTTGTGACATTTTCTCTGGGAACCCTGGGCTGCTGAGTAAGATACGTGGCTACTCTGAGGTCACCGTGTTGCAGGGGCCACGTGTAGGTGCTGCAGGCACCTGTCCAGCTGTCCAGCTTGCTCACTAGTTGTGCCCACCAAGAAATGTAAGTGAAGCTGGCTTGAGCTCTCTGGAGCAGCCTAGCCATCCGCTGAATACCATCAAGCGACTTCTGTCAACGCCTCGTGACACAGAAGAACTGCTCAGACGGCCCTTCCTGAATTCTTGACCCATAAAATTATAGTACATGATACATGATGGTTGTAAACCATGAAATTTTGGGGTAGTTTCTCCTGTGTAGCAAGAGGTGAATGGAATAGAATCCAGTGAATTTGGGGGTCTGTAAGTGAATCACCCAGTACATGTTAAGCCTTATTCTATGAAGTTTTAAAGCAGTCACAATGCCAATGCATATGTTATTCTATTACAGAAAATAAAGAACTTCATTTTCAGGCACTGCCAGTGCCTTTAATCTTCACATACACAGCTACTTATACAAGGTAAAATATATCTTCTTTATTAAATTTTCAGATCTTCCTCTGATAGGAGCTAGGGAAATCTAACAAATATTGATTATAAAAACAGAAGCTCTAATCTCATTTGTGACATAAAATTAGTGTATACTTTCCACTATTAAAGTGAAAGTTTGATAAAAAATTATAATCTTCCTTTCAAAAATGAGTTTCCCTCTACTCCCTTTCATTTATATTAGAAACATACACAAAGCCACTAAGCTCTTTCTTCCCCTCTGCAAAAGTGTATTAGCAAATTTGCTACTAGCAGTCATGCTATGATGTGGCTTCAGAAAAGTTTTTATAATGGAAAACCAGGTAGCCAAAATTTATGTTAAGATAAAGAAACCCAAAAGCATAGATATTGATGCAACGTGAGTATCTCCTTGAGCCACATGGTTACTGCAATGTAATATAACGGGCACGAGAAAAAAATACGCTTAAAAATAGCACAAGATTCTCTGTCAAGAAAAGATGAAAATATGGTCTCCTTAAAGTGTTAAAAAATAGTATAGAGTTGAAAAGTCACTTCCTAAAATACCCTAGTACAAAAAGAAGGAAAAATAATAGGATTCAGTGGGTTTTTAATGAAAAGGACAGAAAACTAAACCTATTTAATTATGATAACTTGACCTGTGGGTGGCCTACAGTTGGCCTTTGTGTTCTGGAAAACAAACACATATGCTTCAAAAATTTGATAGCCTAAATAAGAGTATAGCACCAATGTTTAACCAACTTACGGTTTAGGGAAATTTTTCTAAATCAGATGCTAAGTTGCATAAAAATAACATATTTTGCCTACTTTTTAGGCCTGAATTCCATTAAAGCAAGATCACAGTGGCTGCTTGATTTGTTAATATGGTTTCATGTATTATATGTGGTAGAAAAAACTAAAATTACATTTTAAAATTTTCTTACAGATAGTTCCATTTATTAAGTTAGTGAAGTAATCGGTATTTCTAGAAAGCTTGATATTGGGCTGATTGTTTGATGTGATAACATGAAAAAATATATACATTCAGCAAAGGCATGACTCTGGCTCCTTATTCATAGGCTCTGGGTTGCCTTAGTTCGTGAGGAAGTAATCCCGAGGAAAACTCTATTAGGGGCTGCTCGAGCTTCCCCAGGAGGTTGTCAGGTTCCCAGATGTCAGAGACGCCTTCAGGGGAGCCAGAGCAGTTTTGTTAGCAGAGTCAGCCCTTTCCCACCTGTGAAATGGACAAAGTGTACTTTTAGCCCGACTACTTTTCCCAATGGTGCTCTCCCATTCCCCTGCCCAGAGTACCTACTAACTCTGTGATTGCCAGCTCACCCTTTTGTCCTCCAAAATTTGTAGTTCTCAGTATCAGGTTTTGTTAGCGAATGAAAAAGGCATGCCTAAGTGTAAACGGACTCAATGCTCTTCATTATTTAGATGTAGTTGCGGCACGAGGAAGAGCAGCCTATTTTAATAGCTGGATTTTTGAGCTGGAGGCACCTGAGTTTGAATTTAGTGATTCTGTTTTCCTCAAGCAGTGCTTCTCAACATTTATATGCATGTAAGTCAGCGGAAAATCTTATTAAAATGTGGATTCTTATTCAGTCATCTGGGGTTGGGCCTGAGATTCCAAAAAGTTCCATCTTATGTCCAACAAGGTCCCAGGTGATGCTGTAGCTGCTATTTTATGGACCGCACTTTTTAGTAGCAGAAACCTGGGGTTACCAGTCTCTGTTTCTCCACCTATCAGTTGAACATAATGCCCGTCTCACAGAGTTGTTGCAGGTGTTATGTGAGCTGTTTAACCAAAGTGTCTGGTGTAGTTCCTTGGCTGATAATCATCCATTGTAACGTGGGAGTGGTGGTTAGATTATGATATGAAGAGTTTAAATAATATATTGGAGAATTTCAGGCTGAAAGACTTGAAAATAATTTTTAGGTGAAGAAAATTTCTTGGATGCCAAACGCTATCCTCAGAGGCAGCCCACCAACCCAGAGCAACCCCGGGATAGTTCCTCAATCGTCTCTGATTACTCTTAAGACCAGAGAGGCTTCTGAAAGTCCTGGACTCTGTGGTTCCGTCACTGTAAGACACTAAATATGAGTTAACATTTCTCTCACAGCCCGACTTAGATGTTTTAAGTGGAGCTCTCAGGAAGGGGAGACGAGGGAAAGAGTTTTTGTTTAATTTTGTTTTATTTTGATTGTTAGTGTCTATAGGTCAAGACAACTCTTCTTTGAGTATTTCAGAAAAGGGAGAATTCAAGTGCAACATAGCAATGCCCCATAGCAATAATAGAATTGCATATGGGAAATAGTTCAGCCTGATGGGCATCCCGCCTTCATCTCTGAGCACGTGACATGGAACAGTTTCTTTCCCCTTGGTAAGGGATGGTGACTGGGGGTGGTTACGAACCACTTTAATGCCTTGGGTTGCTTACATTACTCTGTAAATCCAAGGAACTCTGCATACAATGGCCAATAAACTAGAGTTTCAGTACCTCAATGCTGAACAAGCAGAGCAGAGGAACAAAAGAAGAAAGGTGATATTACCAATGCTTGGCTCTATCACTGGAGTCTTACTGTCCATGTTTTCTTGGCCGATTTTTCAGGGAACACTTCTTTTCTCTTAGATCTTTTTTTCCCCCAAGACACAATTTCTAAAAGGTCAGTCATTTGTCATAGCCCTAGTACTTCATATTAAAATGCATGTTGCATCAAATTAGAATAAGCTAAATATACTCCATCAGTCCACTCAGAACATATTTTTAATAATACTATTTTTAAGATCAGTCTGTTTATGGGCACAGATAGCATTCATGGCTGAGCATCTATCAACATTTTCACTTCTGCAGCAATGGTTATGTTTCATAATCCATTTGAAATAGCCTTCACGGTCCCTTTAACTTTAAGAGGCTATGGCTTCCTTCTCGGATTTTTTAAGGGAAGCACTAGAAGTCTTTGATTTTCTGCAGTACTGCTTGAAAGATGAAGATGTCAAGATGGATGACAGCTAATGAACTGAATGCTCAATAGTTCATCACCTTGGTTTTTCCTGAAACCATTTCTTGTCCTTGCTCGGTAAATTGAAATCACTTGACTTTGTTGCAATACCTGACAGGAGTCAAATCCCCAAAATATCCAGACAGGAGTAAATTCTTTTAACATCACAAATGTTCCACTGTCCAGGGCCCTTAGACCCTTGGTTTAAAGTATTGGAAAGATGAGACCATGGTTGTGTTACCGCTGACACCTGTTGCCTCTCTTTACTCTGATAAAAAAGTGCTGTCAGGCCAAAGGCCCTCTCACCTTGCCGTTCAAAGAGGGAATCAGGTGAGAATTGCGCATAGATCAGCATAAGCGATTCTCCACTCTTGGGACAGTTGCTCAGACAGTAAGTCCGCTCATGATTGATGAGTCATATCATTTTGGTGTATAAAGTATTTCCCATTTTCATATTCAGTTAAGTAGTGGTCCGTGTCAAGGCATATTTGAATTATAAAGTGATATGTACCCTATATTGTTCTCTTAACTGCTGAAACAGTCTACATAAATAGAATAATTATGTAATATCGATCAATTTCTTATATGTGACATCTTGGCCTAAACTGTATTAGAGGATGTAGTTGTAGTCAAAATACCTGATGTAGCATCAGCTTCAGCTATAAATTATAAAGAATCATTATTCTCTATTCACAATATGTAATATTCCTTAAATGCGAAACTTTAGCAGTATGAAATATAAGGCCTTTTTGGATTTGTCTATATAGCATTGTAGCAACTACATGAAGACTATACTGGCCAATTAAATAGTTCTTTGATTTATAATCTTGGCGTCATAAAAATAATATCATGAATTTGAATGGCACTTTTTGATTTGAAATGTTCTTGTAACTATAACTCAAATAAAATGCATAGAGATTATGAAGTTATTGCCCATATTTATAGGTAAGAAAACTGAAGCTCAGAGAAGTTAGAGGACTCGTCTACAGTAACATGATCAGTAAGTGTCAGAACTCAGTTTTATTAATTTAACATCATTTGTGAGTATTCACTACACACTGGCCACCACACATAAGTACTCAAAAATCTCAAGGTCTATTGAGGGAGAAAGAAATCAAGTAAATAATTACACAAATGCATAGTCACACACATTGACAAGCGGTTCCAAGGAACAGTTAAGGGTGCTCTGAGACAGACTACGTGACTGCTTAAAAATGTGGGTTGGGCAAAGACAAAATTGGAATGATCACGTGGTCTGGGTCATATGACTGAGGAGGAGACAGTGGGTGCCAAGGCTGCGGAGGGGGCTGCGAATGTTAGCCGTTGGAGAGAAAGACAGCAAGTAGCTCATGCAAGATTTTGTAGACCACATTGCAGAATTTTAATTTCATTGTAAACTACATGAGAAGTGGGGGGATGCTGTAATCAACCTTGAACCAGGTATTCGGCTTCTGAGTTTAGTGGCTGTTTCCATTTTTCTCTGGTGGTGCCCACATGGAATTTATTGTATTGTCTTTGTTTACTTGCTGAATGTTTAAATACACTATTTATCCTATATAAAATCAATGTATGGGAGTTGAACCTGTTGGCTGCCATAACTGGGGGCACCTGCATTTATTTTTAACTTCTGCAAGAACATAATTCTGGAAATTAGGGAATTTAGAATATTCAGGAAATTAATATAAGGCTCTAGGAAGGCTATGCTTCATTCTCTGAGTTTTTCAATAATGTGGAATTCCGCTTAGATTTTGACATAATTTGTTTATTGTATTAAACAAGTGGCTGCGTATAATGCTTTGGATCAAAATGGGATGAGCTGACCAAAGAAGGAATTCTTTTTTAAAGGCACATGGGGTGATGCCCTTGACTGACTGTCAACTTTTCCTCTTGCCTCCACTCCCATTCATCAATCTCAGCAGCCTGTTTCTAGAGGCTGAACAAGTATTTTGGCCTTGAAGATGGCTAAGCCTTTTAATGGGATCCCGAATAGATGTGATCCCAAATAGATGTGAGTTTGTGTGTGTTGTAAAAGCAGAGAAACACTCACTTTGAAGGTGTTTGCTTTAAAACAGGCTACACTTCTATTCGTCAATTAATTTCCTCAAGTTTGAAGAGGCATTAGGGACACAGAGATGGAATCATCCACCTGATTTTCGTTTTCTTGAGAGAATCTCCATGCTGAGTGGCATTTTGGAAACACAAATCACCTGGGACAAAGCGCTTAATAAATATAGGAAAATTTCCCATTTTCAGAGAAATTAAGTGGATTTTTAAAAGATACATGTATTCAGTTGAGTTTCGACAGTAATTAATCACTTACCATGACAAACATTTTTTATGTTTATCAAACTGCTCCGCAGTGTGGCAGTGCTAACAATGTTCCAGTCACTTAAGTTGGCTAATAGGTTTTAGTATATTTCCCAAGTCCTGCCTTTAACCTGGAATGTTTCACCAGAGTCCTCGATGAAGGCAATTTAAGTTGGTATCAAGGAAGTCTTTACGTTTAAAGAGGAGTGACCTGTAGGTATTACACTTCATTTTTACTGGTTCTTTTACTAAAATATAGCTTGAGGAAATCCAACATGTAGATAATTTAATAATGAGCAACACTACAAAGGCACTCTTTTATCTTTTATTTGAAAGCTCAGTAGTTTCATATATTCATATTTAGAAGACAACTTGAACTTTTGTAGGGAAATAGACTATATCTGAAAAGTCATTTTCATTGTCTCAGCATGAGAATTCTGTGTCTTTTGGTTCTCTCTTCTATGTTTATGCACTATAAGAGTTTTGAAAGTCATCAATGTGTTGCCAAATACTTCAAAGCTATTAAACTTGTGATTTTAATGTTTGAAAAATGAAGCTCCAGAAGTTAATTTTATTAAAGTCTGTCCATTCAGGCATTTTATCTGACCGTAGTATTTATCTTTAGGACAATTGAGTTGTCAGTGCTACTTGTGACTTCTGAATGCCACATATACATTTGTTTGTTGAAGCCATTTATGACAGCGGATTCCCAATTGTGTTTAGCAGGGAAGGCAGGTTAAATCAATACATTTAAAAATATTTTGTGTATTTAAACATATCCTCAGAAGGCATTTGATGTTATTGTTTCTGTTTAAAGGACTTCTCCTCGGTATCCTACTGTCAGGGAGATGCCTTCTTTGTCAGGGCGAGCTCTGCTCGGCCCCCACGATCCCACTGGCCTGCACACAGAAGTATTCCCCAACTAGCAGTCAGCTCCCTTCTGCTGCCCCTCTCAAAATCCACCTTCAAAACTCATCTTAAGAGTAGATGTGAGTACAAGATCCAGGTTTGCTTTTTCAAATTTCCCTTCTGCTCAAAAACAGTTTTCCAGAGACCCTGGGAATGGCAGTGGGGCAGGGAATGGACAGTGGGCACATTTCGCAGAACAAGCACTGCTTTGCTGACATTTACGTAGAGGTCCCTCTGTGGGCACTTCCTGGTCCTCGCGCTTGCCATCTGTGGAGCAGTCTGATCTTGGAATATTGCTTTCACTCCCCCAGGTATAGCTCAGGGGCTTGTGAGCAGTCCCTTCTGCCCAGAGCTAATCTAGAGCATATCTCTCACCATGTGGCCAGTGGACACGTACAGTAGAATTCCCTGGACTGCATTTGGCAGTATTCCCTGACCACCTCTCTCCCAGATGGAATAAATCAGAATTTCAAGTGTTGCAAGAATGACAATTTACGTTTTTTATCTCTCTGTAAGTGTTTCTTAAGTACACTGAAGTTTGATGACCAGTATTATGAACTGAATGTGTCCTGCTCATATTCTTATGTTGTACCATAACCCCTAATAGGATAGTATTAGGAGGTGGGGTATTTGGGACTGAGTTACATTTAGATGAGGTCATGGGTGTAGAACCCCCATAATGGGATTAGTGCCCTTGTAAGAGGACTAGACACCAGAGCTTTCTCACTTTGTCATGCGAGGACACAGCAAGAAGGCAGCCATCTACAAGCCAGGAAGAGGCCCACACCCCAGAACCCAGGCCACGCTGGCACCCTGATCCCTGATTTCCTAGTCTCCAGAGCTATGAGAAATGTGTTTAAGCCACCCAGTCTATGGTATTTTGTTATAGCATTTGAGGAAGACTAAGACAACCAGGGTCGTAGGAGAAACTCCCCGTATCTGGCAATAGAGGTAGCTTTATCCTTTAGGAAAAGAATGGGAGTCTGGGGTACAAAGAATGATTATTCAGAGATTAATTCAGAGAAACTCCCCGTATCTGGCCATAGAGGTAGCTTTATCCTTTAGGAAAAGAATGGGAATCTGGGGTACAAAGAATGATTATTCAGAGATTAATTTTTGCATATAGCAGTCATCATGATTTTTCTACTGTGATGGCTATTGTCTACTACCGAGTGTCTTTGTATACCTTTCTTAACCCTCAAATTGCTCCTTCCACCAGCTGTGTTTGGTTGCAGAAATGTTTTCAAAGCACACCTCAAGTGCTTAGTTTAAGCTCCTAGATACCCTGATTCCTAATCTGCTCTTGGCTAACCAAGAGACTGTGCACGTCCCCTTACATTTCCGCAGAGTTCATTGAATTTGCTTTACCATTAAATATGAGACTATCATGTGACCGCCCCGTGTACATCAACATTCAAAACATCACTTTAGTCCTCAACATAGAATAAAAACCATGGCTTCTTTTTTTGAGATTCTGTAAAATTCATGAGCTGTCATTGAATTTTCTGAAGTTAAAACAGGAAGTTAACAATTAGCATTAAATATGATTTATGGTGTGACACAGCGACTCAACATATGCTGCAGCTTTTAATTCTTGGTTATTACCGTTAGCCAGGGAGTCACTGCCAAATGTTGAGAAAAGGAACTGATGGGAGAGAGTTTTCTATGCAAGGAAAGTACCAAAGCACCATGTTTCTTCCTAAATTCTGTTGGGAAAGGATAGTTGTGTGGTTTGGAAAATTGAAAATTCCCAAGTATTTTCACATTTTTTCCTTATAATAAAGGTTTCACATCGCATAGCTTCTTAGTTAATATCATGGCTAGATCTGATTATAAAATACATAAATCTAGGTTAAAAAGTGAAACTGTAGACAGATTATTTAATTATAATTAAAGAAAAAATAAGTTTCTATTCCAACTTAGCTTTAAAATATTCGATTTTATGCCTTAAATTTTTTTTTCTTTAACCCAATGGAGGTAAGTTTAGATACTGAGTATACAGATGGGTCCAAGGACGGCCTAAATGAAGTCTAGGGAGCTGTCCGGATGCCTGTTCCTAGCTTTATGAGATGGCTATGCTCCAACAACCAGCCCTGTCAATGCGTACCATTGTCATGACAGAGCATGGGCCTGGATGGACTAGAGAGTCAGTCCACTCACTGTGGCGTATGTTGGAAAAACAACATGGTGTGTGTACCAGTTGCTGGAAAAAAGAGAGGCAATGATCTAGCTTCTAGTGCTGACTCTGCCTCGAGCATGAGGGTCATTGGGTTTTTGGCACACAATAGGTACAGGACAAATGCTTGAACATCAGTTTGTGTGGTTATGCAAATCAGTGCTTACTGAGATGAGTTTCTCAACTGCAAAGGAAAATAAAACATCTATTTTACTAAACTTCTAAGGATGTACGCTCTTAAAATGAAATAGAAAATAAGTTCAACCACCCAAAAATATAACACGCAGGGATGAATTTATCAATGGGCATTTTGTTTGTGTGTAACAATTTCAAGGTTTTGGTTTTTAAAATAAGTGTTTATGTTTCCTTTACGTTTTGTCATTTAAAGGTACATATTTAGAGTTCATTTTTGGTATGGTTCTCTTATTTTTACCAGGTCCTGTGTGTTTAAGTATTTCCCAGAGTCTGGCCTCTTAGGGTTTTTTTTTTTTTGGTTTTTTGAGGCCATTTGTGGCGAGAACACTACACTTGAGTTGAGAAACCTGCTAATACCACTTATTAGCTGTTTGACCCCGGACAAATAATTTAATATCTCTAAACCTCAGGCTTCCTATTTATTAGTCAGGCATCATAAAAGTAATAAAATAATAATGCCTCATTGAATCGTTGTACATTCTAAAGAAGGTCATGTTTGGGTGAATTGCTTTGTAAACTCTGACAAAAGTGTTCTTCCCAGGTTCTTCTTTTTAACTACCCTCCTGAGGAAGAAGAGGTCCTTGAGAGAGTTCTGTAGTATAGAAGTTTTTGTGAATATTTTTAATGCTCATTCAACTGACTTTGCTGTCGTCCTTAATTTTACTACACATGGATCACAGAGGAAGGATGTAGTATAACACAAGGGTGCTGCTGAAAGTTCATGAATGCTGAAATATTTCAAAATATTTCCTCATCACCAAGATGGTAAAGAAAATAATAAAATGTTTTACATTTCGCTTTTTGCTTAAAATACTCCTATTGAAATCTCAAGCCGTGTTTCATAAAGAATCCTTTATGTTCGGGACAAGTGCCATGAGTAGTCATTATTGTGACTTGCCAACTAGAAAGAGCGAATGACCCACACTTTCAAGGCTGTCAGAGGCTGAGCCACATCTGTGACCAGAGGTAGCCCTTTAATGGGAGGCACTGACACGCCAACGAAAACAACCCTTTACGTGTCACGTGCTCTCTTTCCACTTGCAAGCCACCCTCCTCCCAAACGGCGACAAGGGGGAGGCGAGCGAGAGAAACCTGCCCTCATTAGACAGCAATACCTTCCTGGGAAGTGGAGCATCAAACTTTTAGGGTGTGTTTTATTTGCCAGTTTGTTATTTGCCATAGACTTAGAGTTTTTTTCTTTCCTCATCTGCACTTGTGAGGTATATGTAAAGATAATATATATTTTTTTATTTATAACACAGTGCTAAGGCAATGATTGAAGCAAACTCTGCAACATGCCCGTCACCCAGACGTTCACCCAGACTGTCTGCCACTGGGAACATGAAGCGACTCACTGAGGGGTGAGCACTGGCTACCCCAACCTAGGAAATAATAACAAAAACAGTGATAATATCTTTACTATGAATACAATTTCTTCAGTCTATAAAAATGAATAAAAGTACTTTTATAAATCCTATGTTTTGATCTGTAACATGGAATTTAAGCAAAAGACTATTATTGTTTTATGCAAATACTGAATTAGGCCTGGGAGAAAGCAGTCACCCCACTCTCTGGACTTCCTCTCCCCATACCCTGTGGAGCTTACGCCCTGCTGAGGAGTGTAGCCAGAGGCTCTTTCAGTGACTAACTGGAATAAGGCAGAGGCAGGTGCTTTGGAATTTTTGCTGATCGGTCCCCAGGCCTGGTGCTGGTAAAAGCCAGCCTTGGTACACAGCTTGGTCCTTTCTGTACACACCCAGAGGCAGCCACAAATTGTGGGTCACTTGTTGTTCCAAACAGGTTGCCAAGGGCTGGTCACAGGCACTGACCTGCACCAGAGTCTCTCTCTCCCAAAAGGGCCAGAACCAACACATCCAGGGGCCACCTCCAGACAACATCAGAGCAGGATCCCATAAGCTTCACACATATTTTCGCAGCATATGCATAGGGAGATCTCCACAGGCGCCAATTCCTCCTGCGGCAAATTCTGTTTCATGTGGGCAGCAACTACACAGCAGTTTGCACAACATGGTAGGGGCTCAGCTTCACAATCAGCCAGCCTGAGGGTTGATCCCATGCGTGAATGGACCGATAGCAAACAAGAGTCAGTTACAACAGGAGGGCCCACATGACTCACATAAGGGACACTTCCAAGGGGCACTTCTGGAGCACCCAGTTCAAGTGATAAAGGAGAATGCACCAAGGACCACAGAGGACACCTACTAGATAAGGCTACCCCATGACAGCTAGGAGTCATAGCAGATCTATCCCACAAAGAGGCAACCAAAATGGGGAGACAAAGAAACATGTCCCAAATGAAATAACAGGAGAAATCTCCAGAAAAAGAGCTAAATAAAATGGAGGCAAGCAAGTTATCATATATACAGTTCAAAGTAACAATTATAAGGATGGTTAATAGCATGTAAAAGGACACAGAACCCATAAAAAGGACCAGTCAGAAATGAAGAATATAATATTCAAAATAAATAATACATTGGAAGAAATAAACAGGTTAGATGAAGCAGAGTCTAGAGCCAGTGATTTGGAAGACAAGGTAGGAAAAAAAAAACATCTAATCAGAGCGACAAAAAGAAAAAAAATGAGGATAGTTTAAGGGACCTTTGGGACAACATGACGTGTAGCAACATCTGCATCATAGAGGTACCAGAAGGAGAAGAGATAGAGCAAAGTATCAAGAACCTATTTGAAGAAATAATGACCAAAAGGAAAGAGACATACAAGTCCAGGAAGCACAGAGAGTCCCAAACAAGAAGAACCCAATGAGAGTCACATCAAGACACATCATAATTAAAATGGGCAAGGTTAAAGACAAAGAGACAATCTTAAAAGCCTCAAGGAAAAGACAGTTACCTACAAGGGAGCTCCCATAAGACTAAGCTGATTTCTCAACATTTTAAATCAGAAGGGACTGGCATAAAATATTCAAAATGATGAGAAGCAGGGACCTACAACCAAGACTATTTTACCTAGCAAGACTGTCATTTAAAATTGAAGGAGAAATGTAGAGCTTCCCAGACCAAAAATTTTAAAAAAAGCTAAAGGAGGGTTTGTTTTTTTTTTACCACCAAACTAATATTATAAGAAATATTAAAGGGCCTGCTTTAAGAAGAAAATAGAAAAAAGAAACAAAACAGAAGAATATAGTTAGAAGAATATATTTAAAAGAATAAAATGACAATAAATACGTACCTATTAACAGTGACTTTAGATGTAAATGGCTTAAATGCTCCAATTAAAAGACATGGGGTAACTGAATGGGTAAGAATACAAGATCCATATATATTCTGTGTACAAGAGACTGACCTTAGAATGAAAGATACACACAGACTAACAGCAAAGGCATGGAAAAAGATACTCATGCAAACAAATAAAAAAAACCCACCTGGGGTAGCAATACTTATATTTGACAAAATAGACTTTAAAACAAAGGTTATAGCTAGAGACAAAGAGGGACACTACATAAGGATAAAGGGAGCAATCTAAAAGAGGATATAACACTTGTAAACATTTATGTACCTAACATAGGAGCACTTAAATATGTGAATCAAATTTTGATGGACATAAAGGGAAAGATTTATAGGAATACAGTCATAGAAAGGGGTTTTAATTCCCCATTGACATCAATGGATAGATCTTCTAAGCAGACAATCAACAAGGAAATGGCAGCCTTAAATGACACTAGATCAGATGGATGTAATCGATATCTTCAGAGCATTTCATGCAAAAGCAGCAGAATATGCATTCTTTCCAAATGTAGAAATCCTGGAAATCCACCACCAACCACTAATGATGAACATTTTGGTATTCCTGCTTAATCTTTACACTCCTGTAAGTAGTCATGCCAGGGACCCAATAGTTATTATTACATTATCTTAGGTGAGGGTCAGGAATAAAATATGACATAGAAAACACCATTGTAAAATTTGTGTGAAGTGCCTCCTTGATAGGTGGCATTATATGCCCAGAAATGTCAAGAGATGTGCTTGAAAGGCTGTTGGAACAAACACATATCTCCTAAACCCTCGGCCGTTATGACAGGGCAGCTTGGAGGACTGTGGGTTGGACACGAAGACAATTAAGAATAGCAGCTCTCTGAGTGACTGTACAAGGGCTGCTGACTAAGGGTTGTTACAGCCTACTTATGTAAGTCTCCAGTTGTGTGCGGCAGAGCTCTGTCCTCTTTGTCCTGTTTTTTTCCTTGTTTTTTCATTGTAATTGGTTCCTATATTTTAGATGAAAATTAATAATACATACTTATTAAGTTGGCAAATGGGAGGGATGGCAAATATAGGGGCTGGAATGTCGTTGCTTGTTCAACTCTTATGTTCTTTAGCTGCTGTATGAGAGACTTTAAAATATAAGTAGTTTACTTTTAAGCAATCGAAGTGTGAATTGCAAGTTTAACTTCCATTTACATTTTATTGGCAGTAACATGGCTACATCTGTCTACCTCCAAACTATCCAACATTGCAGCAATGGCCACATGAGTCTATTGAGCTCCTGAAATGTGGCTGCTCTGCACCGAGGTGTGCTCTGGGTGTACCGTGCACTCCGGTCAAAAACTTAGAATAAAAAGAATACAGGATATCTATCTTGTTAATGCTTTTTACATATTACATGTTGAAATGATAATATTGTTGGTATTTTGGGCTAAATAAGTTATTAAAATGACTTTCACTTCTTTTTATTTTAATGTCACCACTAAAAAACCTAAAGCTGCATCTGTGACTTTCATTATATTTCTTCAGGACAGTGTTGCAGGTAGCCAATGGCCAGAAACCCAGATTAAACTAAAATCCCGTGGAAGAAGAAAAGGATGGATTCAGGTGACGAGTGTGTCCCACTATTGTGCCTCCAGTGTCTCACAAAATATCGAGCAGTTAGTGCTTGCTCAGGATGTCTTGATTGAATGAATAATTGAGTTACTGTGTTTGGGTCCCAGAATATATCAGACTTGAGTGATAGACCATATTCAACAGAGTGACATGGTATGTCCTAAATTTTATCTGTTCAGCTATAGGGTTGGGGAAATGGCTACAGCGATATATTTATTAAAAATGCAAGGACTTTTCTTTTGTAGTCGGCTCAATATGCGTCAATGATGTGATGTGCCACTGTGAAATCTAAGGCAATCTTAGACTGCATTATTAAAAATCATTTCAAAGAATGGATGACATCCCTGACCTACTCTCTGCTTTGTTGAGCTTATATCTACAGTGGTTTAGTAGGCTTTGTGGGTCCTCCTGAAATGAAAATACATCATATTTACCAGGCTATGGCAGGATTGGTTGGGGGATATGTTCAGTTTGTGGCTGCTATAGACTATCTTATGAAGATGTTTGTAATACATTGGTATGTATGGGTAGAAAATTAGGATGGAGAACTGAGAGGGTTGTCTGTGTATGGATGGCAGGTAACACCAGAGACGTAGATGAAGCCTTCCAGGGAGAATGCGTAATTAGAGAGAAGCACTCTGACCTTTAGAGGTAGGGTTAGAAAAGGAGCCAGGAAAGGGGACTGAGGACAGCTCTCAGAAAGGTTAGTGATGGACAAGGCAAGTGTGGTGTTGTCACAGGCGAGGGCATGTGTCGCGAAGGAGAGAGTACTGGAGGTACTGGGGTTCCCATGTGGTCCAAGAGTAAAGGACTGGGAGTTTATGTTGAATTAAATAACTAGAGAGCTCTTGGTGTCCTTGACAAGAGTAGTTTTAATAGACTTATGGGGACTGAACAGTGGATTGAGAAACAGGAAAGAAGAGATGAAGGAGGGTTCGTGAGGAGATAATTCTTGCACAAAGTGTTGCTCTGACATATTAATATCATAAATTTCTTGACATGATGTCTTGAGAAGGACACAGTATTATTTCTGTGATATGCTTGCTAAAAATGCAAGAATTTTTCAAATTGGAACCACGAGAAAATATCAGACAACCCCACACTGAAGGACGTTCTACAAAATAACTTCTTAGTTCTCTTCAAAAATGGGACAGGCATAACTGGGGAAGACAAAGGTCCCAGGAGGCGAAGGAAAAATAACAATGAGCTGCAATGTGGCATCCAGGATTGGATCCTGGGACGGAAGAATGACGTTAGTGGAAAAACGGGAGGAACTTGTGTAGGTCTGTAGTTCAGTAACGTTGCATAATGATGATTTCCCAGTGTTGATCACTGTACCATGGTCACACAATGTGTTAACGTTAGGGAAAGCTGGAGAAGGGCCTATGGGAACTTTCTGCAATACTTTTGTAACTTTTCTGTAAGTTTAAAATGAGTTTAGGGAAAAAAAGTTTTGTTCTGAAGAGAAGGAGAGGAAGAGAGGATGGCCGGAAGGAATACGAGGCTGAGGAGAGTTCAAAATTAGCAGTAGTAATGACAATGGTATGTTCTCAGAGCTTACCAAGTGCTAAGTGCTTTGTGGAAATGGTCTCATGCAGTGGTCTTAACTGGCCTGCAAGGAAATGTTGCTGCTGTTGTTCTTGTTACTCCACTTTTGCAGATGAGAAGAAGGAGATGAGAATGAGGTGAATCATGATCCATACACAAGTGGCAGAGCTGGGATTTGAAACTGATTTTTTAAGCCACTGCATTATATATTCTCTTTAAAATCAGAGAGGATTGGGTATGTTAAAATGCATGAGGCATAGAGACTGTTAGATGGGGAAGAGATGGAAAAGCCAAAAAGAGGAAATAGCAAATAGCGTGAAATCCAGAACATGGGTGGAATGTAGACATGAATCTGAGGAGGGACACTGTCCATGCAGGAGGGGAGTCCAGAGCAGAAGTGGAGAAGTCGACATGTTTAGGTTATATTGGCTGGAGAATGGCACAGTTCTTAGGGAGCCTTTGATTTCTTTATGAAGTGAGAGCTGAGGCCAGTATCTTAACGCTAGAGAAAAATTTACTTCCCTTAATTGATCACAGTGCCAAGATTAATTCTGGTAAGGGTTGTGAGATTTATAGCTTTTTAAATTTAAATGAGTGACCGAGAGTATCTTCCTTTTCACAGGATTTATTTGAGGCTGACTGAATAAGCCAAGAAGAATGGAATTATTATAGTTGAAAGATTTGACATTTGGTATTTTTCACTGGCACTCAGGATCTAAAAGTCAGTTTAAGAGTAACAAGCAAGCAGAAATTATCTTTGCACCTTTCAATTATATTTTCTGGTCTTTCTTCATAGAAAATATTAAACAGAAAAGTTGGTGTTATTCACTTAAAGAACAGAAACAAGCCCCAAGTTAATACCACAGAAAATTAAATTTATATTTAACAGGTTTTAGGACGTGCTTGCACTAAGGATCTCCACTTATGTCTCCTAAGGTTTGTGGGAGGAAGACAGCTAATTCAGGATTCAGGTTTATTGTTTGACAGCTGAAAATGAGGCACTTCCATTGGTAGTACATTTGACTGATACGTTTCCTATCGCGAAGTCAAAAATGTCATGGTTTTCTTAGAATGTTCTCTCTTTACCATCCTTTTTTCTGGTAGAAAAAAAATCTCTGAAGGACTTTTTGTTTCACTTCATTATTGTTGTTAGTTCTCAAATTGGGTGAAAGACATAATCCACTAGTTGAATTTTCTCTGATTGTAAGTTTTTTCCCCCATAAGGCCTGCAAAGATTTTGGGATGCTGTGGTATTTACTAACAGTTTGAGGGAGAGGGGGTGTATGAAGAGGAATGGAAAGAAAAATAGCATCTCATGAAATAACTATATAGAATGAATCTACGATATTTTCCTTTATTTTTTTTAAAGCATTCTTTATTTACTTGGTGAAATAAAATCTTTTTCATTGAGGTAAATTACTGACTCATAAAAACAGGAGTGCTCAAATGGCCTCCCCGTCATCCACTGCCCTCAAATGTTTGCCTCTGAAAATCAACTGCTCAAAACTGATGATGGCAAAGTGGTCAGGATGTGTTTACAGGATGACAAATGATAGGGAAGGGCTTTGCTTAAATATGCAGCCTACAGGAGATTTTCTCAATTTACGGCTACCTGTGCATCAATAATCTTCAGTAAATAAACTGAACCTTATAAATGAATCAGATGGACAAAAACTCATCATTCCTCAGGTAAATTATTTCTGAGGGAACTGGTAAATACTTTGAAGATATTTAAAAGGATATTTATGGTTCTTACTGAGTAAATCCTCATACGTATTCTCAATAGTATCATTTTGCTGTAATTCTTTTTACTGTATTAAACTAAACTAAATAGTAAATAGTATATTTTGGGTTGCTTGAATATTAAAATACTAACAAATTATGAAGAAAACTCACCTAATATACTGAGGATAAGTAATTAATAGGTACAAAATTCAATTCTAGGCCAAATCCTTCCTCTTGACAAAAATATAGAAGTTATTCAATAACCAACCATTCATTTTTATGAACATAATTTTAAAGAAAAGTGAAAATGGAAAAGGAGCTATAAATGTGTGGAAACAATTGAAGTGTGTATAAATCAATGTTAAATTTCTCACCATAATAGATTGAAAGTGCAAGCAACTGGTATTGGATAATTTTTTTAAAGTTTGGGGGTAATAATGGTATTATGGTTATATTTTATAGGATAGTCCTTATCTTTTAAAGATACTTAACAGAATATTAAAAATGAAATGATGATGTTTGGGGTTTACTTCAAATAAAGTAAAATGGGGGTGAGAATTAGGGAACTATGGATGAAAAAGATTGTCTATGAGTTGATTTTTGGTAAGACCGGGTGATGAATACATGGTTTATCATACTGTCCATGTACTTTCATATATGCTTGAATATATATATATATATATATACATGCACACATCTAGGTATATATTAGCACACATACACATATATTCATACACTTATGTGTGCATATAGTGTATATATGCATTACACGTAGTATATACACATATACTATATAGTATACATGTATATATGTATGTATATTGTATATATTTGTGTGTGTTGTGTGTGTGTGTATGTATATAAATTTGTGTGTATATACGACAAAAGCAAGAACAATTAGTCCCCCTGTAAGATGCTTTTGAACCAGGACCCTCAATCGCCCAATTCAGGCCACAAGAACAAATTCCACGGAGTGTAAGGCTAACACTGGAGATCCAGGCAGCCTTTTTTTAAGGCAAAGTGTAGGCTGTTCTCCTTTGCCTGCTTCATTGACCCATGCACAGAAAGTATTGGCAATGGCACAGAGGCCCCTTTGACGAGCAAACGGAATCGAAAGCAGGGAGATTGTTCATTACCGCTTCTTCCGATGAGTTGAGACTGATGTGTGGTGCATCTAGGGCAAGGATAACATTGTTAGAACTTCTGCTAGTGTTAATGCTAAGCTTCTCACAGTCTTTTCTATTTATGTGATGCACGAATCTTCCTGTTGGAGCACTTCTCTAACTCTTCATATAAACAGTGAGTCAGTCATTCTCTCAGGTAGCATGCCTGAATAATCAAGGGTGGCCTCATTTTGAAGCTTGCATTTGAGGAGGAATTTCAAACCTTTATGATTTTTAGAATTAGGGTCCACGTACAGTGAAGTCTTGGAATATTATTCTTAAAGTGTATGTGGTATTAGTCTGAGGCAAACAGAACCAGGCATCCTGGTCACAAATGAAGTGGGGACCAGTAGGGCACATGGAGAGCCATACAAATAAAAAGAAATTTTCATCACGTGAGTTTGGAGCCAAGGCCTTACATTACCTGAGTTACGTGTTTGAATCCCTATTACACTCTTCCAAGCGGCAAGTAATTGATTCACTGTCCAGCAAAGATTTTGGAATTCAAATTTATAATTATCTAGGTTTTGAGCAGTAGGTAGTAATAAAATAATTGGTTCTTTGGGGGTAGAGAAAAAATAGCAAAGTCACAGGTTGATTTGTTGAAGGTCCTTTGTCTGTGTAGGTGCCAATGGAACTGGCATCCGCTGTAATTCCTTATGGTGCCATCTGACCAGACCAGAATTACTCCAAAGTGTTTATCAGGTGATCTGTTTGTTGGTGACGGATACATCAGTAAGTAAGTGGGCAGTGGCTCCTGTTGGGAGGACCTCAGGATGGCATTGGAATACGTTCTGATTTAAAAATTATAGTAGAGAGGAATAAAAGAGAAAAGGGTCATGTGAAAAGGTGCTCAACATCACTAATTACTAGGGAAATACAAACCAAAATCACATTGAGATATGACCTCACACATGGCAGAATGGCTATTATCAAAAAATCAACAAATAACAAATGCTGGCAAAGATGTGGACAGAAGGGAGCCTTCACACACTGTTGGTAGGATTTTAGATTGGTACAGCCACTATTGAAAACAGTGAGAAACAGTGTAGGAGTTTCCTACAAAACTCCTAAAAAAATTAAACATAAAACTACTGTAAAACCCAGCAATGCCACTTCTGGGTATTTGTCTGAATAAAACAAAAATACTATTTTGAAAAGGAATAGGCCTTAGTTTACAATGGTCAAGATAAGGAAGCACCCTAGGTGTTATTGACGGAAGAGTGGATAGAGGAGATGCAACACAAATGGTATTACGGTAAGTGGAGTAAGTCAGACAGAGAAAAACAAATTACTGTATAATTGCATTTATATGTGGAATCTAAAAACAAACTAACAAACCAGAAATAGACTTGTGTTTTCCAGAAGAGGGCATGAGGAATGAGTGAAACAGGCGAAAGTTTATTTTAAACTTCCAGTTATAAAATAAATAAGTCAGGGGATGTCATGCACAACATAGGGAAAATTGTCAATAATATCATCATAACTTTGCACGGTGACAGGTGGTTACTAGGCTTATTTTGGTGATCATACTGTGAGGCATATAAATGTTGAATCAGTATGTGATAAGCCTGAACCTAATATAACATTGTATGACAGCTATACTTTAATATATGATAAAATAAAAAGGGCCACCTTGAGTGGATTGCCAGCAAGAGTCTATAGAAGATGAGAAAAAGAATGGTTATAGGCAAGAAGAGAAAATGAAATTTGAATTAGACACGAGCCTCGATCTGCTGTCTCAGGCAGAAGTTGTCTGCTGTCTGAGGTAATTGCCTTTTAAAAAATATTTCAGTTTTTAGCCCAGGCTGGTGTAGCTCAGTGGACTGAGCACGGGCCTGCGAACCAAAGGATCGCGGTTTGATTCCCAGTCAAGGCACATGCCTGGGTTGCAGGCCAGTTCCCAGCAGGGGACGCACGAGAGGCGACCATACATTGGTATTTCTCTCCCTCTCTCCTTTCCTTCCCCTCTAAAGATAAATAAATAAAAAAATCTTTAAAATAAAAAATATTTCAATTTTTAAGTTACAGTTTACATTCAGTATTATTTCTTATTAGTTTTGTATTTACAGCATAGTGGTTAGACAACCACATTACAAAGTGGTCCCCTGATATTCCAGGTACCCACCAGGCACCATACATAGGTATCACAATGTTATTGACTCTATTCTCTATGCTGTACTTTTTATCCCTGTGACTGTTTTGTAACCACCAATCTGACTTCTTAATTCTTTGCCTTTTTCACTCAATCCCCCCAACCCTCTCCCCTCTGGCAAACAGTGGTCTGGTGTCCGTATTTATAATTCTGTTTCAATTTTGTTTCTTTCTTTATTTTATTCTTTAGATCCCACGTATAAGGGAAACCATATGGTATTTGTCTTTGTCTGTCTGCCTTATTTCACTTAGCATAATGCCCTCTAGGTACATCCATGCTGTTGCAAATGGTAAGATTTCATTCTTTTTATGACTGAGCAATATTCCATTGTATATACATAAGTACTGCAGATTTTTTATCCACTGTCTATTGATGGACACCTGGGCCACTTCTATTCTTGGCTACGATAAATAATGCTGCAATAAACAAATGGGGGCATATATTCTTTCGAGTTAGTGTTTTGGATTTCTTCAGATATGTATCCAGAAGTGGAATCACTGGGTCATAAGGTAGTTCCATTTTTAATTTTTTGAGGATGAAGTCATAATCTTTTTCTGTTGGTTTGAGTCAGCTCTCTTCCTCTGAAGACCAGCTGCTTCTGTACGGTCTCTGAGAATCTTCAGTTAAGATATCCTACTGAAGTAGCTTTCCAACTACGTTGCTTAGAAGCAATGCGGAATTGCTTCTTTAGTTGTAAAACATCAACCGAAGATGGACTCCCTCCAGTTTTACTGCCGTTTGTCTTGCTGAGTGTCTGCGAAGGTCCCTGCTAATGAGGATCAAAGGCACTGCTTTCTGATGTCTGATCTTCTGGATGATCATGGAGAGGCCGTTTAGGATGATGTTGTAGGACGGCAGCCTTAAATTGTTGGCGATAAGACTGAGTACACTTCACGAGTCCCTCACAATATTTTGTCACGTCTTTGCACAACAGGTCAAAGTATAGTATCAGAGATGCCTAAGTAACTGTGTCTTGAAGTTGCCAGTTCATGGGTGAAAAACTGCTCTGCCCTGAGGAGTGGGCCAGATAGCCATGAATGCTAATGCAGACGAGGCTCATGGGTTTCTTAAAAGTTTGTTGATTTTTATTAAAAGATGCTATTGATATTCCATCATGGCCTCTTGAATCCCTCAAGGAATTTACGCTTTGAGGGTTTAATTAGGATTGTAACCTTGGTGGAGGCTGCCATTTGGCAGAATGATCTGTTCAAGTATTGTCTTTTGCTTCCATAGTATCTCTTTTTGCACCAGCCTCAACCTTTATAATAGTTACCTCTCTAGGAAACACCTAAAATCTACTTAATTAGTCCATTTTTGACGAGGTTCCAGCAGAAGTGAGAGATTCGTTTGTTTCTAAAGTATTCAAAAAACATGTATTATTTGGGCATCACCCTGCAAACCGGAAGTTCGCCAGTTCGATTCCCAGTCAGGACACTTGCCTGCGTTGTGGGTTTGGTGCCCAGTTTAAGCGCAGGAGGCAACCGATCCAAGCTTCCCTTTCACATCGATGTTCCTCTCCCTTTCATTCTCCCTCCCTCCCGTCGCTCTAGAATAAAAGAGGAAAAAAGCACACCTCCTGTTTCTCTGTCTATTCTCTGGTTTTGACGGGATGATAAACTCTGGTAAGCATGATAAGCTCTGCTACCTGAACCTATTTTATGTCAACTAAGGAAGTATATTCCAAAGGAGAACTGAAGTTAGTGATAACATCTCTTACTTGATAACCTTCCGTTTTTACTTTGAGATGAAATCCATCAAGAAATAATAGCAGGTCGTGCTGCTCAAGGGAGCCTCTAGTAAATCTGGGTGAGGTACGGAGTCCTTTAACTTCGACACGATAGTCATAAAATCTCCCTTCACCTGGTGAGGCAGCAGAGTGGCGGGATTATGATATTGATATCGCAGTGAATAGTAATGTGAGAGAGAGGAACCAAATCTGGTTAATTAATGGGCTAAAAGTGTTGTTGGCTTTCTGTAGTAAGGTTTGCGCTGTATGAGGAGCCCCGAGATCAACTTGGATGCGTAGAACTAATTCATCAAAGGCCTTGATGAGTTTTGCAGCTGCAGCCATTGCTCAGGGTCAAGGCGGAGCCTTTGCAACTAGGTCAAGGGTGAGGTCAAGAGTAAGCAAAGGGGTTTGGATGATTCTCATGAAGTTGAGTTAAAACCTCTACTTGTTCAGATCTCTCAGGAACAAATTGAAAGAGAGTTTTTTGGAATAACGGATGCCTAGGGGAAGAGGCTTTTAAAGAGCTTCTTCAGGCTGTGGGACCCTTGTTCATGCTTGGCTCCTCTGAGGAGAGTGTTTCTTTCCGAGGCCTTCGATCACAGAGAGGGGCTGCAATCTCTGAAGAATTTGGCACATATTGTCTGCAACGTAAGTTAAATCTCGAAATCCTCTAACTTGTCATTTTGTGAGGGGGTTAGGATAAGCTTGGATAGTCTTTCGTCTTTCAGGAAAGTGTGGTGTTTTCCTCTTCAGACCCTAAATACTGGCCTCTGTTTTGGCAAACCGAATTTGTCTTCTGAAAAGCTCTGTCCTTTTCTGCTAAGGCTGACAGAGCAAGCAGAAGGAATCCTTTTTACAGGCTTCATCCTCATCTGCAAAAAGCAGGAAACCATCTACGTACCGAGTCCGACCTGGATCGTGAGAGGAATTTGGATCTTTTAGTCTTGACTGAGAATCTGGGGGAAGTGCATGGGGGTTCTGGTAACTCCCTGAGGCATAACTGTCCAGGCATCCTGTTGTCTTCCCCGGGATTAGGCACAGAGGTATTGCGTTTACTGGTCTAGAGATTCACAGCCATGCAGTAAGTGACTTTATTGGAGTTTGCGATAGTGTGGGTTTGGGTTAGGCACTGCTGGGAAGCAAGGGTTAAGGTTTTGCTGATGGTCTTGAAGAAATCAATATTGCCTCTTGTTTTGTTTCTTTACTGGATGGATGCGTGTTCCAGGGGCTGGTGTGGGGTACAAAAAAAGCCTTTGCGTAGAAAGGACCTGAGGCCTTTCTTTGCTTGTGGTTCAAGGGATACTAGGAAAGTTGGAATAACTCTTTGGCCAGATTGATCGGAACTTCAGTAGAACTGCAAACCCAGTGGTGATCCGTGGAATTTCGGTGGCTTCTAAAAGATGCAAACCAGAAGGCAATGGATTCTGTAACCTCCAGAAGGAATGCAGCTCTGCCGGCACCTTGATTTTAACCCAGGGAGACATGTTTTCAATGTGTGACCCCCAGAAATGTAAAATAATAAATGTGTGTTGTTATAAGCCATTGTTGGTGTAATATGTTACAGCAGCAATTGGAAACTGGAGTGACCCATGTGTCGAGGCCTTCACCTGAGGCATGCATCCCTGTAACGGAGGGGAAAGACATACCTCGGGCAGGTGCAACTTGGTCCTGAGTAGAGGAGTGCTCTGGAACCTCAAAATAGCCTCTCCGGTTCACGCTTAATATTACAGTTTCATTTTCAAAGTACACACGTCTCTTCTCATTGAGCAGGGAGAAACATTCTTCATTCAAGGACCTGAGGGTTCCGTTACAGTTAAGACTGATAAATAGGGGAAAGTGTGCATTATTGGAGAAGCCTGCCACCTGCGTGCTCTGTTTACTCTGAGCAAGAGCTTGCACAAAGGCAGTGGGTTTAATGAAAAAAGAGTAGCGCCGATGTCCATTGAGAGAGTGGCCATCTGTATTTACAGTTAATTCGTTTCGAGTGTTTAAAGGTGAGGCAGGATATTGGGTACTTTTTCTTTTCCTTGGAGCAACCTCATGTGTCTGAATGGAGGGGTTTTCCTTCAGTTTGGTGTTTCTTTTGTAAGAGGAGGCAACCCTCTTCCCGGGTCCTTTCTGCGGCAGTATCTACACATGTCCTTGTCAGCAGGTGAGCAGTCGGAAAGCGAACCATTGGATCTCCAGGACCGTATACGTTTGTTTTGGATCCTGTCTCATTTTTTCCCCCAAACCCTTTCAAAATGTCCTGTAGGATGTTGTAAGTCAAGTAAGGCAGTATTTTCAATTTCTGTTTATAACTTAGGTCTCCATGTTCAGTTACAATTCCATTCACAAAAATAGACGGATGGGTAGTGGTTTCATCAGCACCTTTTTAACTGCCAAATGTTGTTGAAGGTACTTTCTAGTCTATCCTGAAAATGTCCTAAGGTTTCTTTTTTTTTTTTAAAGATTTTATTTATTTATCTTTAGAGGAGAAGGGAAGGAGAGAGGGAGAGAAATATCAATGCATGGTTGCTTCTTGTGCATCCACCACTGGGAACTGGCCTGCAACCCAGGCATGTGCCCTGACTGGGATTCGAACCGCAATTGTTTGGTTCGCAGGCCCGCACTCAATCCACTGAGCTACGCCAGCCAGGGCCTAAGGTTTCTTTTTTCTGTTTGTGGTCCAGTCACTGATTGGAAATATTCAGGTATGGATTTTATGAGACCTTGGCCCTACTTTTTCATGCTTTTTTTTGACTCAGGTTTATTGAGGAAACAGAGATCCTGTCAGTCCCCTTTTCGGTCAGTCCGATAATTTTTTTGCAATTTAGATTTGGCATCTGAGGTTCCAGTCAACATGTGTTTAAGCTGATATATGTCAAGTAGCCATGAGTCCTTTCTATTCAAAAGAATTCTAAATTCTATGAATAACTGCTGTTTCTGCCCACGTTTAGGGAAGTAATTTATTGCTTCTTAATTCAGATCATATACGAGGTTTACATTTTAGAGTTGCTTTCATACCTTGCTCTGGCAAGGATAAGCCTTGAGAGGCAACTGGTGTTTTAGCATCTTAAGGGGATTACTGGGAAGTGCAGGGGGAATGGACAAGAGGAAGAGGAGGGAGGAGATGACGGAGGAGCGAAAGGAGTGGGAGGAAGGAGAAGGGGAAGGAAACCTAGAATAGGGAGGCACCTGGAAGATCGGGGGCAGATGGATTTACCTGGGAAATAAGTCCAGCTTCTTGTTGCTCGCGTTTATCAAATTGTTCGTTAGCCTTGGCCAAAGAATCCTTTAAAGAAGCAATTTTTGAATCAGAATATTATTTGGAGGCCTGTACACAACAATCAAGAAATGCTGCCCATTGGGCCTATGATATCTTATTCCCTTTTCCCCCAAGGCACCTCTGAAATGAACAGTTTTGATCAAGTCAGCATTCCTGAAAGTGGCCCCTGAAGGCCAAGTCATCCTTTCTGAAGTTATGCCATTTAGAGAGTGATGCCCAAGAGTTAGGATCGTAAAGAGAGTGTGTAGAAGAAGCCGGAGTTTTCTGGAGGAGGGGATTTAGACTTGAGACTTAACAGTGGTTCATCACAGTGCTGCCTGTGAACTTCACGTCGAGACCCCCACCCTGCTGGCTGTCTAGAAAAGCAGAGCTGAGCGTCTGTGCCCCTGGCAGGCAGAAGAGCAAAGACAACACTTTCCCTGGATCAGAGCCAAGCTCCCAGAACCAAACATGAAAATGAAATTAAGACCTCACTCATCCAGTTTTATCAGTGGCCCGTAGCAAAATTTGTTTACGTGGAAGCCGGTCTGATTAAAAACCATGCGCTCACAGGTCTGTGATGCTGGCAGGAACAACGGGCTTTCCGGGCCTGTGACTGTGGCCTGCCCTGTGTTTCTCCTTCACTGCACTATGCTGTTGAGTAGTATTATGATAAACTACACTTTCAGGTAGAGCACAAACAGAAGCACAAACAAAAGTGGAAATGGACACACAGGAATAGTGCTGAGGATGTCAAACAATGGG
>PVKM010013547.1:0-30130 GCA_004027735.1 Carollia perspicillata
CTGAAATTACAACTAAATTGTAGAGGAATCATCCTGAATAACTAACTGAACACTGGCTGGAGATAAGCCTTATAACCGCGAACAGACAGAAGAAACCACTTCACCACGACATGACTGGTATGGAGTACAGAGGGGACATGAGAGGGCTGGCTGGGCTCCCATCGGTGGCAGCTGATGTGCCAGAGGGGTATTTCAGTGGTCTTGGAGTTTCCTCTGAAAAGTGTGGGGTCTAAAACCCAAACTGGGCTCTCCTCTACAGCTTCAGAGCTGGAAAGGAACCCAGATAACATCCAGCTATGAAAAGCAGCAGAGTTTCTGTCTGCCAGGGAGAGACAGCTGGAGATGCAGAGAGCCTCTTAAAGGGCCAAAGCACAAAATTTTGTTTGTAGCCACTTACCCTGGGTGCTGGCAAAGGGAGGGCAGAGTGTACTAGGGATGCTTGAAGAAAGTGAGGGGTTGGTGGCTTTTGGGAGAAAAGTGAAGGAAGAGCCACGAGGTTGCCTATGCCGAGTCATTCCCCATATTACAGGAACTGTTACCTTCAGGCACAGCACTCTTCTCTGAATGGCATCAGCCTGAGGTGAAGCAATACCCCCCACCTGCAGGAATTACTCCGCCTCACCCTGTGGTGCATAAGCCAGGCTGCTGATCACAGACTGATTAGATTAACAACTGAACAGCTTAACATCTGATTAGTTTAACAACTAAGGCAGAAAATAAAAAGCAGCCAAAATGGGAAAACCAAGAAACATAGCCCAAATGAAAGAACAAGTGAATTTTTCAGAAGAACAGATGAAATGAAGGCAAGGAATTTATCTGATAGAGAGTTTAGAGTAATGACTATAAGGATAATCAACAGCATGAAAAAAGACATAGGAACCATAAAAAAGGACCAATCAGAAATAAAGAATGCAAGCCCTGGCTGGTGTAGCTCAGTGGATTGAGTGTGGGCTGTGAACTAAAGTGTCACTGGTTCGATTCCCAGTCAGGGCACATGCCTGGGTTGTGGGCCAGGTCTCCAGTAGGGCCATGTAAGAGGCAACCACACATTGACATTTCTCTACCTCTCATTCTCCCTTCCTTCCCTTCTCTCTAAAAAAAAAACACACAAAAATAAAATCTTTAATAAATAAATAAAAATAAAAAAAGAAAGAATGCAGTATCTGAATTAGATAATACACTGGAAGGAATAAAGAGTAGCTCAGATGAAGCTGTATATAAAATCAGTGTTTTGGAAGACGAGGTAGAAATAAAGCATCCAGGCAGAGCAGCAAAATGAAAAAAAATATTTTAAACAATAAGGAGAGCTTAAGGAATATTTTGGACAACATGAAGTGTAACAACATCTGCATCATGGGAATACCACAAAGAGAAGTTTCACAAGGAATTGTGAAACTGTTTTAAGAAGCAACGACCAAAAAGTTCCCTAACCTGGTGAAAGAAAAAGTTGCACAAGTCCAGGAAGCTCAGAGAGTACCAAACAAGTTGGACCCAAAGAGGTCTACACTGAGACACATCATGATTAGAATGGCAATGCTTAAAGACAAGGAGAGAATCCTACAAGCCACAAGGGAGCAATAATTGGACTGGCATCTGATTGCTCAACAGAAACATTTCAGACCAGAAGGCAGCGATGTGAAATATTCAAGGTGATGAAAAGCAAGAACCTACAACCAAGACTGTTTTACCCAGAAAGGCTATCATTTAAAATTGAAGGAGAAATAAGAAGCTTTCCAGACAAGAAAATGCTAAAGGTATTTGTTAACACTGAACCAGTACTGCAACAATGTTAAAGGGCTGGGAAGAAGGAGGAGGAGGAGGAGGGGGGGGGGGATGGCACTACACAGGTATCTATCAATAATCACCTTAAATGTAAATGGCTTAAATGCTCCAGCCAAACACAGAGGGTAGTTTCATGGATAAGAAAATAAAACCTATATATATGCTACTTCCAAGAGATGTATCTCAGATCAAAAGATACACACAGACTAAAAGTAAAGGGTTGGAAAAAGATATTTCATGCAAATGGAAAAGGGGAAAAAAAGCTGAGGTAGCAGTACTTATATCTAACAAAGTAGACTTTGAAATCTAGGCTATAGTAAGAGACAAAGAAGGACACTATATAATGATAAAGGGAACAATACAACAGGAGGATATAACCCTAGTGAATTTAGTCAATATCTTCAGGGCATTTCACCCCAAAGCAGCAGAATATGCATACTTTTCAACTGCACATATTAGGATAGACCACATGTTAGGAGACAAAACAAGTCTCAATAAATTTAAGAAGATTGAAATCATATCAAGCATCTTCTCAGACCACAGTGCTATGAAACTAGAAATCAATCACAAGAAGAGCACTGAAAAACACACAAAGATATGGAAGCTAAATATCATGTCAATTAACAATAAATGGGTTACCATTGAGATCAAGGAAGATATCAAAAGATACCTTGAAAGAAACGAAAGTGACACCACAATCCCAAATTGTGGGACACTGGAAAAGCAATACTAAGAGGGAAATTCATAGCATTACAGGCCTATTTCAAAAAACAAGAAAAGGCTCAAATAAATTATCTAACTTCACACTTAAATGAACTTGAAAAAGAACAACAAAACAAAGCCCAAACTAAGTAGAAGGAAAGAAATAATAAAGACCAGAGCAGAAATACACAAAATAAAGTCTAAAAAATGATACAAAAAAAAATCAATGAATCCAAGAGCTCATTCTTTGAAAAGATAAACAAGATTGACAAAGCTTTAACCACACTGATCAAGGAAAAAGGGAAAGGACCGAAATAAGTAAAATCAGAAATGAACGAGGAGAAATAAAACGGACACCAAAGAAATACAAAGGATTGTAAGAAAATATTATGAGCAATTGTATGCCAACAAACTGGACAACCTGGATGAAATAAATAAATTCCTAGAAACATACAATCTTCCAAACAAAATCAGGAAGAATCAGAGAATCTGAATAGAGAGATTATACCTAGTGAAAATGAAGCAGTAATCAAAAAACTCCCAACCAATAAAAGTTCTGGACCAGATGGCTTCACAGGTGAATTTTACCAAACATTCTGAGAAGAACTAACACCTCTCTTTCTAAAACTATTTCATAAAATTTAAAAGGATGGAATGCTGGGAGCCTCTTAAATTTTGAGAGACTGGAAGGCTCCCAGCATTATTTTAATTTCAAAACCAGGTGAAGACACTGCAAAGAAAGAAAATTATAGGCCAATATCCCTGATGAACATAGATGCAAAAATCCTCAACAAAATATTAGCAAACTGAATACAGCAATGCGTCTAAAAGGTCATATACCACAATTAAGTGGGATTTATTCTGGGAATGCAAGGTTGGTACAGCATTCACAAGTAAATAAATGTGATTCACCATAAAAACAAAATGAAAGATAAAAACCACTTGGTAATATCAATAGATGCAGAAAAACTTTTGATAAAATCCAGCACCCATTTATGACCAAAACTCTCAGCAAAGTGGGACTAGAGGGAGCATATGTAAACATAATAAAGGCCATATATGACAAATGCACTGCCAGCATTATACTCAACAGGCAAAAATTACAAGTCTTCCCTTAAGATCAAGAACAAGACAGGGATGTCCACTTTAATCTCTTTTATTCAACATAGTGCTGAAAGTCCTAGCCACAGCAATCAGACAAGAAGAAGAAGTAAAAGGCATCCAAATTGGAAAGATGAAAACTGTCTTTATTTGCAGGTAGCCATCTGTATACATTGATACTGTGTAATATATAGTATACTGTATAGTGTGTATATATACTATATATACACCTGCATAGTATATATCAATATATATGTATAGTGTACATTGAGGGTGTGTATAGAGAACCCCAAAGATTCTACCAAGAAAGTATGAGAACTGATAAATGAATTCATCAAAGGAGCAGGATACAAAATTAATATCTCAAAATCAGCAGCATTTTATACACCAATAACAAACTAACAGAAAGTGAAATTAAGAAAATAATTCCATTCACAATTTCTTCAAAAAGAATAAAATACCTAGGAATAAACCTAACCAAGGATGTAAAAGACCTGTAAAACTCAGAAAATTATAAGACACTGAAGAAAGAAATGGAAGAAGATACAAATATGTGGAAGTTCATGCCATGTTCGTGGGTAGGAAGAATTGATAGCATTGAAATGTCCATACTACCCAAAGCAATCTATAGATTCAATACAATTCCTATCACTATTTCAATTATGTATTTCACAGAACTAGAACAAATATTTCAAAATTTTACATGGAACCATGAAATGATCCTGAGAAAGAAGAACAAAGTTGGAGGACTCACACTACCTAATATCGAACTCTACTACAAGGTCATAGTAATCAAAACAGCATGGCACTGGCATAAAAACAGATATATGGATCAGTGGAACAGAATAGAGAGACCAGAAATAAATCCTCACCTTCATAATCAATTAATATTTGACAGAGAAAGCAGGCACACACAATGGGCTAAAGATAGTTTATTCAATAAATAGTGTTGGGAAATGGACAGATACATTCAGAAAAATGAAGGTAGAGCACCTTCTTATGCCACACAAAAATAAAAACAAAATGGATCAAAGACTTAAAAGTTAGACTGGAAATGATAAAAATCCTAGAAGAAACATAGGGAGGAAAATCTTGGACATTGCTCATAGCAAATTTTTATTGGATATATCTCTCCAGGCAAGAGAAACAAAAGAAAAAAATAAGCAAATGGGACTACATCAAACAAAAAAGTTTTTGCACAGCAAAGAAAATAATCAAGAAAATAAAAAGACAACATACTGAATGGGAGAACATATTTGTTGATCCAAAATTTATAAAGCCATACATGCCCCACGCTGATGCTCGGTCCCACTAACTTTGTTGGTTAGGGTCCATTGCCCTGGAAGGGCCTTTATTTTATAGCTAGATGTCATCATAACCCTACAGTAACCCTGTGGTTAAGCCTTCATAGCTCAGTGTTAATCCATTACTACATCTGGGAAAACAACTTCTAGACATGTCCTACCAGAGATGAGTAGTACCACCTTCCTTTGCATACAGAGGAAAGAGCACAGCAGGTCAACCCAGTCAGGGACATTCAATATAGCACAGTGGTTAAGATTAAGGGCTTTGGAAGAAGAGAGGCTCATTGCTGATACTCAGCAAATGGTAGCTTTTATCATTGTTATGTCTTTAGGGTTTATGAGACAGTGTGGGATAATGGTTAGGAACAATGGATTTTAGATCCAGTTTGCTTGGGTTCAAATCCTGGCTTCAAATGATGCTAAGTGTGTGATCAGGGCAAGTTACTTAAACCTTCTGTGCATTAGTTTTCTCATCTGTAAAACAGGAGATAATAATGCCATCCCATTGGATAGTTGTGAGCTCTGAATGAGTTAGATTATATAAAGTAGTTGGAACAATAGATATTACCTATTTTTACTAACATTGTAGCTATTTAATGCCAGTAAAATAAGTGCATGTATATGGAAAGATACATTTATTTCATAGTAATAGATATAAATAAGTAACAAGTAATAGACGGAAATAAATGTAGTAATATGCACATGTTATAATAGGAAATATGAGTGTGTGCATGTGGGTGCTCACACATACCTGTACTAAGTATAACAAAGCCAATTAGATGAAAAAAATGAATATAGTGACTTTTGACCCAGTAAGTTATTGACAAACAATAAAGTATATGATATACTACCTTTATTTTTTAATCTTTAAAAATCATAAAATCTTTTTTTAAAAATTATCTTTTTATAACGATTTTATGTATTTATTTTTCGACTAAGGAGATGGGAGGGAGAAAGGAAGAGAAATACCAATTGCTTGCCTCTCTCACTCACCCCTAGCCCTCAACTGGGGACTGGCCTACAGCCCAGGCATGTGCCCTGACGGAGAATCAAACTGGTGACCTTTTGGCTCAGACTGTTGCACAATCCACTGAGTGACAGCAGCCAGGTGTGTTGCACTATCTTTAGATGTTGACTTGGAACAGGATTGGCCGCTATGCAAGGACCATGAATATAAATATACTGCTGGCTGAAAGAGCGAATATTATTTGAGCAGTAACTTTCCTCACAAAACATGTACCTATGAATTACAAAGGTCAAATTAAAATTTCAAACCGAGCCAGAACCACTTGTAAAGTCTTGAAGTTGTTAATGACAGTAGGTGATGTGTGTGGGTAGAGTCTGTGTTTTCCAGTGCTCAGTTTCTCCTAGAACCTGGCTCCGGGACAGCTTATGTGATGAAAAACTTCTGGGGTGCCCATGCTTCTCTCTCTTTGTTGGTTGTGCAGCCAAGTGGGAGAGAGCAGATTACATGTTCTACCTTTGCTCAGCTTACGGTAATTCACTTTTAGATGTCTCCAAAGCACAGAGAAGCAGTGTTTAACATCCCAGGGGCCAAAGCGCAAAGAATTAGTGTTTTGGCCCAAGTTGCGTGCCCACCCCCTGGGTGCAGAAGCCTCACCCAGCACCGCAGGCACCTAGTGCTAGAGCACTAGCCTGAAGTCCAAACTCCAATATCTTGACCTCTTGAAAAGAGCTATTGGACAGTTAAGGTGTTTTTTTTGTTGTTGGTTTTATTTGTTTGTTTTTGTTTTTGCTTTTAGCTGTGTGGACTTGAGTCTGTTGCACTATAATGAAATTTAACAGAAAGGAAAATTTTTATTTATCATATTTCATTCAATCTCTGTTTCTAACTCCCTTTGAATAAGGATTTTTTCCCCATTTATATTCCCATAAGATGAGGAGGATATAAAACCATAATGAATCATGAACATTTAAATAAATTTGTTCTTTTGGGAGGTCAGCTTTCTCTTGTAGTTAAAAAATATTATTGGTGAAATTGCTTCTCAAGTACCGTGTCCCTTCAAGAAGTATTAGAAGGAATGGGTGTGGAGAGGTGAAGGAGAGAGCAAATTGGAGAACTCTGAGTTGCTTTGGGAGGATTTGGGATCCGCCGTTTGGGTGGTTTCATAGGAGTATTTCAGGGCACAATTATTTTCGATGTTGAAGAATCTTAACGGGGAATTCAGACCGAGTTAAATCTACCACATGGACTCTCAGATGAAACCCCCATGGAGCTTGGCCTTCTCACTCTTGTTTTGAAGGCCTCAGGCTCCAGGCACAAGTGAGAACATTTGAATGAATAGCCAACCACCCCCACTCCATAGAGCTCCTTCTCAGTAACACCCATACATAGTAGGTACACCAAAGACCTTCTTTTTAGATTTTATCTATTTATTTTTAGAGAGATGAGAAGGGAGGGAGAAGAGAAAGAGAGGGAGAGAAACATCTATCAGTTGCTTCTCCCATGGCACCCACCTGGCACAAGGCCTGAATTGGGAATCAAAGTAGCAACCTTCCGGTGTGCAGAGAAACATCAATTGGTTGCCTCTCACATGCCCTGCCCCCAAACTGGGGACCTGGCTTGCAACTCAGGCATGTGCCCTGACTGGAATCAAATCAGCGACATTTTGGTTCGTAGGTCACCGTTCAGTCCACTGAGCCACACCAGCCAGGGCTAAAATTTTTGTTACTTTATAACCCAGATCCAGCTGCCACTCTGGACTTGGGCACAGAACTTGCTGTGGCCACCCAACCCCTGGGGCTGCTGTGCAAAGTACCACAGACTGTGTGGCTTAAACAATAGAAATTTAGTTTCTTACAATTCCAGATACTGGAAATCCCTGATCAAAGTATTGGCAGGGTTGGCTTCTGCTAAGGCCTCTTCCCTTGGCTCGTCTATGGCTGTCTTCTCACTGTCTCTACATGGTCTTCCCTCTCTGCACGCTTGTATTCTAATCTCTTCCTATAAGGGTACTAATCATAATGGATTAGGGCCCAATCTAATGACGTCATTTTAACTTAATTACCTCTTCAAATACCTTATCTCCAAATGCAGCCACATCCTCAGGTACTGGGGGTTAGGACTTCAGTACATGAATTTTAGGGTGGGAACCACAATTCAACCCCAAACACTGTTTTCACAAAATATGGGGTAATGTCCAGGTCTGTTCTAAAAGGCTTCGTAATGTGGGTGTTATAACCATACAGCAAATTACAGCTCCTTTTCTGCTGTCTCCTGCGTTCTGGGGCTGCCTCTTTCTGCTCTTCTCCTTGGCCCCAGACTGAGAGCAGCAAGGCCGTCAGAGCAGGTCACGCAGGGACCCAGAAATCCAAGAAGAGGGTTTTGTATTAAGGAAATAAAAGAAATTATCACCCGTCTAAGGCTCATTGTTTAAATTACCATGTTTATTTATGTCAACACAAAATACAATAAAACAACTTACAAAACCCATTTTATCTTCATGTAACATAACTCTTCAGTGAACAGAAGTACTACTGTTAATGTTTTGGCCTTTTCAAGGTCCAGCCTTGGGTCAAAACCGTATTCAGACAAATAGCAAATTCTTCTCTATATACACACAAGAGGAAAACTTATGTTTTCTAAAATCCCATTCCAGTAATAATACACAATATCATATGTCAAGGTGAATACTACTGTTATGTCATCAGAATTGCAACTTCCTTGTTGCTCTTGATTTTCCCCACAACTTGGGCTTCAGTAAGGAAGTAGAGGGTACATCAGCCCCTCAGGTTTCCAAGGTGATTGCTTAGTAATTCTTTTACTATAGCTGTGTACTCCACAAGTGTTTGATTTACCTGAGTTATTTAGAAACCAGAAAAAAAAGTCTCCAAGTGATTAAGGTCTATAAGACTGACGAAACTTATCATAGATTACTCTGTGCCAATTCAGTGGATAAACATGAAGCCTCTATCACAGAGTCAACTCCTCACCTAGTAAAAGATATTACATTACAATTTACTCAAAGGTAATAATCATGGCACACAAGTACAAGATTTTGCCTGTATTCCAGTCTTCTAAATGCTATATGTTCAGTCAAGCAAATGATAGTTACCACTTAACTCACAAAATCTTTGTATCGTTTTACTAACAAAGGAGTCAGCCCTGTGCTGTGGGAAGACAACACAGTTTGGAGCTGGACGATCTAGATTCTGGACCACTTCTACTTACACTCTGAACCCTAGTTTCCTTACGAGCATCAAAGGAGAAGAAAGTGCTTTGTAAAGTATTTTTACTTTAAGAAATATTATTCTACAGAGTTCATCTCCTCAGTCTATGGATCCCTAATTATCCACATGTACTTTGCAAGTAAAATCTTACTTTTAAAAATTAATATACGACACATATTTACCATAGGCTGCTGAAATGTCAAGTTAGGTTATACACACGGGAAAAGAATGTAGGTCAGAAAGCCTATTACTCATGAGGGACTTTTGTACTGTTGATGTGCTTGATTTAAAACCACTTACAATTTTGTTCCTTTTTATAATATTGGAGCTCTTATTAAATAAACTAACCATTTAAAGTGATTCTTTAACAAGAAATTAAAACTTTCACATGACGATTATAGGGGCTAGACTGTGAAACTAAGTAAAAGAGATCGAGAAATGTGGGAGAAGCTATAGTTTGAAGATTCAGAATTAGGAGGGAAATGAAGTGTAGAAGCATATTTTTGGGTAATTGAAAATAATCTAAATGATAGGCTTGTTATTTTTATTTTTTACTGGTGACTTCCTACTTTATAAATTACTTGTTCTTCATCTGTAAAACAAGCTATATTTATTTGTGTGCCTGACTTTTAGGTTCAGACAAAGCCATAGAAATTAACACTTCATTTTTATTCTTACATTTGGAACATCTTTAGAAGAATTGCATTCTTTCAGCAGAAGTAAAATCAGAACCTCACTTTCCATAAACTGAAAAAAAATCATCCTTTAATAAAGGGCATTTTTTACTAGAAGTTTGGAATAAATCAGCAAGTATGAGCATTTAATGTGAGCATATGGATGGACTCATGACTTTGCCGAGACAGACTTCAGGTGTTCCGGCAACAAATGAGATTGTAATTTCAAACATTTTCCAAATGCAAATCAGGCCCCCACAAATCATTTTGATGATTATTTTGAGGCATTAATGCAACAGAGTTAGTGTACCTCAAATAATCCCCGAAGTCACCCCTTTGCTAAGGATATTTCTCTTCTTGATTATTTTGAACCTGCCAACATAGACTCTAACCTTCCTAAAGAGAATAACTGATCTCCAAATGACCTATTATTATCTTTAAACCAACCTCATTTTGAAGCAACAAAGAAAGAAAAATTAAATAGTGCATTAACATTTCATATCAGTGAAACAGACTCTTTTCCATGCATAAAGTAGTTCTATCCATCTGTGAAAAGGTCCACCTTTTGTTTTTCTCTGTGTTTGTAGGTTACATTTTTGAAGGTGCTGGTGGAGCCTCTGTACAGTGGATTGGTTCCCTAAAAAATATAAAAGACGAGCTTCAAATGAAAGTATGTACATTTAGTTATTACACTGTTTTAAAATATTTAAATAATTCCATGGTACATTACCAGTTGGAAGAAGAGAGTCAGTCTTGAAAGCCATTTGAATAACTTTGATTCATTTGATGTCATACTGTTAGTATTTTAAAATCTATACATTCTCATTTTATTTTTTTAATAATTCGGAACCAGTTCCATATGTTAACCTTTTTGGAAATGCACTAATTTATTGACAGAAAACAAGACTTTAGCTTTTTTATTCACTGTTATTTTACCAGCACTGAAAACAGTGCTTAGCCCAGAGTAGGCACTCAGTTATTTATTGGATGAATAGAATGAACCAATAGGTAACTCAAAAGTGAAATGTAAAATAAAAAAGAAAAAAAAATAGGAAAAGTGAGCTAGTAGAAGCATAGATGAACTAGTAGAAACATGTTTCTGTTGAGAGGCATCGAACAAGGGCACAAATAATCTTGCTAAAATTGAGATCGAAATTCAGAACGAGGAGCAAATAGCTGCTCAGAAGAAGCAGAGAAAAGTGAACACTTGCTCTGGATGGTAAGAGAACTTGGTGGCTTTTGCCTACTAGTGTGTGAATTGGAGAGTCACAACTGTCTGGTGTTTGGTACACTGGGCTTGTGAAGGAGCACGGGACCCAAGGCGGGTCGGGCAGGGTGGTGCAGAGGTTGTGTGCCGATGCCTGGATAATTTCGCTGTGTGCTCGGGCTGTAGATGTGTTTGCAGGGGCTGTTGCCAGGACCAGAAGGACCAAGGCTCTCTAGGTGTTTGAAGAAGTGCCAAGCTTGATCCTTCTATTTCTCTCCTTTGGCTTAACTGTTCCAGGCAGGCACAAAACATCTGGGTAAGACATAGTTTCTTCTTTCCCTTTTCCCAAGGTTGACCATACAGGCTTTGGTGTTAGACCCACAGCAGCACTATGCTACCTGACTTAAGTAACTCCAAGCTTCGATGTCCTCATCTATAGGAGGGACCACCAATGAGCCCACCTGCTCTACAAGGTAATGTACTTGAGCACAGTGCCCGGAACCTAGTCAGTTTTCAATACTGCCTCCTCTTACTGGCTCTTACTTATAGCTCGTCTTCATATTTGGAACTTCCTTTTCTTTTATGTCCTGGAGAGTAGAATAAAGACATTTACCTCCAGCTTTTGTACTCTTAACATTTCCAAGCCCATTTCTGAGTATGTATGGAGTCTATATAATACCTCAGGCCCTCCAAAGTACTAAATCTTGTACTTTGGTCTCCTTCTTCCATGAATTGTAGAGATAGTAGCAATTTCTAGGCGTAGGTCTGAAAAAACATGATCGCATTGGCTTTCTCAGCACATTTCTCTCATCTCTCAGGAGACCTGAATAAAATTAAAACCATTCCCTGGCCTTTCCCACCTGTTGCCCTTGGATTCACCACAGTATCTTCACTTTGAGGAGAAATGACATCTGCACCTGTTTCTATGTTGCCTGGAGCCAGTGGCCTGACCTCAGACTGAGTAACACGATATCTTTCTTCACCTGTCTTCGGAGAGAGATGCTATCTCAGCCTGAGGGTGTATGGAAAAGAGGCTCCTAGGTGGTGGATAATGAGTGAAGGCAAGTCACGGTGTTGTCTCCACTCCTGAGGCCAGCCTGGATAATCCTGAGAGCCCTCCAGTCCTTATTTAGTCCTGCTGCCATGAGAATTTGGGGTTTGAAGGGTAAAGGGCATACTGAGGGGGTCACAGATGCAGGTAGAGTATTATTTGCAAACAAAAATCACATATGGAATTATATTAAGTTTAAGAGACTCTGTGCTATTAAATTTAAGTCAGTTACAGAAGAATAAGGCACTCGGTTGGAGAGGATATATGGAAAAAATAAGAAGTGCAGGGTGAGGATAATGAATAGGGCCACTGTCCTGGAGGAAGAAGGTGGCTTAGGGAACAGACGAGACACCCTGAAATTCAGTGTAAACGGCTGTGAGAAGGGCCAGCTTACATCTGCATAGGACCAGGAACTCTTTTATGAGCCTCCTCCCATTTCACGTTAAACATATTAAAATCCACCTCCATCTTATGCTAAATATCACTTATGTGCACTATAAAGGAGGTGGCTTAAGTTGCAATTGACTGATTGATTGCACAATGTTATTCTGTAGAGATTTAGTTGAGTGTTTAATTTTGATTATTGTGGCTTCCATCCCATATTTCAAAGCAACTTCATTTATTCAGGCCTACAATATTTTGGGGGTGCCCTGCAAGGCTAGTTACAGGGCCTGGGCATGCTGATAGAGGGTGATGGATAAAGCAGACCCCACTGTACTAGGAGGGTAAGTATATACTGGGGAGTGGCAGAAGTATTTCCCGCACTCTACAGATGATCAGAGCTCAGGGGAATGAGCTCAAACGGGGTTTTGTTGACAGTAGAAAGTGTCACAATGTCTGACACTGCCTCCTCTGTGCCATGCAGGTGGCAGCCTCCCACAGAAGATTTCCAGCTGAGACGCTGGCTTGTGTCTGACTCCATTTCAGGTGAGTCTACGCTCCTTCACTGTTTAGACAAGGTTGGGTTTTCCCCAACCCTCTGGGATGACCAAGCTAATTCCCCCAGGAACCTGGGGGTACCAATGTAGGCCGAGGATTCTGCAAATGCAATGGCACATTTTTAGAGCTTGAGAAAGTGGTAATAAGAAAGCTCTCTGTCCTGACCTGTAGCTCACTTAATGATTTCCTAACTGCCAGATGCAGACCTGAGTTGCTCAGCACAGTCCAAAATCAATCCATGACTGTTAGAAATGTCAGACTGAACATTTTTTGCCTCTACTTAATGACTTGTCACCCTAGAAAAAGATGTTTAATCAAAAACGAATTTAAATATCTTCCCTTTCTGTTTTCGTAAAGAACGTGGAAGGAGAGACTGTTTTTAAAAGTGATAAAGGGTGACCTTTCTTTACGGCTATGAGGAAATGTTTCAGGAGGCAAGAAAGAATCTCTTTCATGCCCAGCTCTGTCGCCTTTGGAGTCGAGCAGGGGCCTGTGGGTCGGGAGACCCTTCTACCTCCACCGACCGCGGAGGTCCCTCAGGTTTTAAAGTCCAGTCAAATTTGGTTCTTCAAGAAGAAGCAGATTTTAGATAAAAAACAGAATCAAACTGAGGACCTCAAAATGGATACACTGAGCAACATTTTTAAATAAGATATATTAGTGAAATTTGAATTTAATTATTTGAATTAAACCTCTTTTGCATCCAAGTGAATAGTTATTACCCAGTCATTATCTAGTCAAGAACATCAAACATTTGTTATTCAAAGAGACTCAGTTTAACAAGGGAATAACATTTTTCATTCATGCTTTTATCTGTTTAATGCATATTTTAGTTCCATTTTAGATGTAGAAACAGCAAAAATGTAGTATTTGAATTTCAGTCATGTTCTACATCCTGAGGGAAACAATTCATGTTTTAGAGAAATTAACTGTTAATTAAAATGTTATTTTAAAGATATTAATCACTAGTCAGTAATCATGCTTTTGTATGAGAACATTCAAATGTGCTGGTTGGTAGACACACATCACATAATTGCCCGGGTGCGTGTTTGTGGAACACCTGCTCGTTATTTCCAGGAGGGTCAAGGCTGCGCTTGGAAGAAGAGGCTGCGGCAGTTGGGATTGCAGCTCTGCCATGGATCAACGGGGTGAGAAATCTCTTAACTTCTCGGAGCCTCAGTTTCCTTACACTCAGATTGTGACTATCAAGATGACTTCAAGAGGGCTGGTAGTCGTTCAACCAACTTCTGCTATTGGGTTTTTTTGTGCCAACTTAACCGTATTCTTTTGCCTGGTTGCCCTTCTGACCATGGCCAGGCATTTGCTTGACCGTTGGTGAGAGCTGCAACAGCCATGGCCAGGGACCAGGTGAAACTAACTGCCTCGGCACTTTGGCCTCGTGACTCTGTGTTCTAAGTCACCAGACTAACCTGTCAAGTTACATGTGACCTTGTTAGGGATGAATAAATTATATACTCAATGCAAATACACAATTGACTTTCCTAAAGGGTTTTTTTTTAATTATGGAAAATCTATACATACACAAAAGAAAAGAAAAGCTGTCTAATGAACCTCTGTAGACCTATCATCCAGATTCAATAATTATTATGGTTTTGCCACACTTACTTTACCTATTGCTGTCTCTCTTTTGGCTGAATGATTTCAAAGAAAACCAGCCTTAGTTTTCTTTCACCCCAAAATCTGGATTATTTTTTTAACAAAGCTATCGTGCCATTATATACCTAATTAAATTAACCACAATACATTGCCATCATTTTAATACCCAGTCTACATTAAACTTTTTTCAGTTGTTAAAAAAAATGTACTTTTTTTGACTCTTCAAATCAGGATCAACAAAAGATCCATACATTGCATCTAGTTGTTGTGTCTAAAGGCATCTTTAATGGGAAGACAAAGTAGATAAAACTTTTATTGTTCTTTGTCCTATACCATATATATGATTATTTCAAAAGAACTATATGAGATGTAAGCATCCCTTATCAAGGTAAATTTATCCAAAACAGAAAATTCCATTTGCTTTAGGAATTGAAGATATCACTGAAGACAGAGAAAAAAGTGTTATCACCCATATATTTGGGCAGAAAACCCCAAAGGAGCATTGTGTTTCCTTGTATTTTATCCAGTGATATTGCTTGTTTTAGAATCAGCAAAGTAGGATAATTGCTATTAGCTAGCTGGATGCACGATTAGAGATAGAGAGATGAAATTAAAACCATGAAATTGTTTCTATGGGCCTCTAGAAATGTAATTATCTCTCTTGTGGAAAAGAGACACAGAAAATTGGAGTCCTGTTTTGTTGGCTGACTGTAAAGAGGAGACACATAATTATATTTATTGAGTACGTATATTTAAAGGTTGATACCTTTGGGGATTTTTTTAGGTAGCTGTTTGAAATGTGTGCTATTCAGAAAAACTGGATGGCATTTTAAAACTCTTCTCAACTTTGCCTTGTAACCTACTATGAGTAATGTGTATTTCCATGGTAATCGGCATGAACTGTCTAGTACTCACGGACCTTATTCCATTATCTATACCATAAACCTTTGTGGTTTATCAACAGGGCCTGAGGGGTCCTCCTGGTGGCAAGAAATAAAGTACATGCCCTTGATGTCCCTAAGTAACTAACCAAGAAGTTTCATGAGACTCCAGAGTGGGGGAAACACCCTCACTGTGCTGAGAGCCAATATGGGCTGTGAGGGCCACCCGGGACCCCAGTAACAGACAAAAGCAGAACAGAGATCAAAGCTGTTGGAGACCTGGTGAGAGGAGCAGAGTAAGAACATGACATTCTAACTCGCTTTTAGAGCAGAAGAAAGCTGACTTCCCGCTTCTTCTGCAAGACACTTTTTCCTCTAGACATGGAGTCACCCCTAAGAGTTCACGTACCGTTTGCCACTTGGCTTTTGACCTTTCTGCTTCGAATTTGGCAACTTCCTTACGATCATGAAATGACACAAGCAGCTTCCAGATGCACAGTAGGACCACCCCAATGAGCAGAATAGCCAGTGAGACCCCCAGCATGATCATGGGGATGTTGGGAGGTTTTGGACACTCTGCAAGCAAAGAAAGTTGTATTAAAATGATGACACAATTATCATTTTAATGAGCATTTCTCATTAAATTTTCCAACTATGGTTTTTCTTCAGTAGAGGGAAAATAGTAACATCTTTTGTTTTGCTGATTTTTAAAAAATGAGTTACCTGTTGTAGGAGAGCCCTGTTCTTTCAAAGTAGAACAGAAGATAAAATAAGAGCTTGGTTATTTAAAGCAAATGGATATACCCTTGAATGGCTGACTCAAAAAGAGTTAGAATGCAAAAGAGTGAAAATTAATGCACATGGAATATCTAAAGGGCCATAAATAAAACTGTAGTTTAGTCACTAAAGATGGCCTTTCCTGGGTGTACGATGAAGAGGAAACGGATGAGTGTGCACACACACACTTTTTAATGGATTGTTTTGAAACTGTCTAAGATTATATTCAAAATTATATAAAACCTGCCCCCTGAAAAGGTTACTTAAATAAATAAGCTGCTGCTTTTCTGTTTGTTTGTTTGTTTGTTTATTATTTTTTAGTGACAGAAGAAACTCATGGCTTTCAATTTTCTTTTACCTCCAATGCCTGAGGTCCTGGAACGTTCCTGGGCTGGAGTCAGGAAATGTGGGTTCCATTCCCATGTGATGTACAGCAACTGCCTAAACCCACCAAGTCCTTCAATCTCTCTGAGGCCCAGGCCCCTCATCCATAAAACAAGGGTGTGGGGCCTCTGCGTTCCCTTAACTTTCCCACAATAAGATTAAGCCAGGGGCTCATGCTTAAGCAGCCCTCAGCCTCCTAGACCTCTCCGCCAAGAGTCTGATTCAGTGGGTCTGGGATGCAGCCACCGGTTTTTTATTACTTAAAGTGCCCCAAGGCATTGTTATCTTCAGGGAAGTTTGGGGAATTAGATGTTTTGTATTGTCTTTTTAACTTGAACATTCTACGAAATGTTATTTTGACTATTGATGATATTAATGTAATTTTACAATCATAGACAAGGGAATGATTAATAATCCTTGCAATATGCCTGGGAGATGATACATTTCTTAATGAAACATTATAATTAGCTCTTCCCTGGCTTTCCTGGGGAAAATTCCATATAAAAATTATCATTAAATATCTGCTTCCCTCTGCAAGAAGTAACACAAATCCATGGTATCTGGGGAGAAAATAAATCATGCTTACTTTACTTTAACCCTTAATGCTTTTGGATATTTAACAAGGAGAATTATAGACCCAGGACTACTCAGGCTACTTTCAAGGTAACAATCTATTGCTGATCTGAATTTGAGCAGGACTAATGGCCTTCTAACAGTGTGATGCCTGGTCTCACACACCTTTGTTACTTGGCAAAAATACCTTGTAAGGAGATTATGCAGAAAGAAGTAAAGGAGCTAATGAAATAGCAACTACCGTATGAAGATCTAAAGACCGTTTCTAGCATAGCAAATGAACCATAGCTGCTTCTAATAGGTTAGCAACACTACTGCAAAGAAAGCAGCAGGTTCCTGTCAATGAGGGTATATACTGGCTACATCTTTGACCACAAACTGTCTGGGGTAGGGCATAGCATGCTCCTGCTTAAAGCAGGTGAATTAGGGCCATGAGCCAGAACGTGAATTAGGAAGGCTCTCCACTAGGGAATAAAAAAGGAGGAGCAGGCAGGGTTTGGCAGAGATAATTATTTTAAGAATTTAGAGTCATTGGGAATTATACATTTCTCGAGACAAGATCTTGGCCCAAGTACCAAATCAGGTATTACACAATAGAAAATCCTGGTAAGTGCTCACCTAATTCTAAAGGTCCTGAGTTTCTAATGCTGCCAGTCTGGCATCTGCCACATGCGGCTATTGGACACTAGAAATGTGACTTTTCTGAACTGTCTTGTGGGATAAATGCAAAATACACACTAATTTTGAAGACTTGTAATGAAAAAATGTAAACCCTCTTATTAATAAGTTTTTATATTGATTATACATTGAAATGACAATATTTTAGATATAGTAGATTAAATAAAACATTATTAAAATTCACCTTTTTAACATTTTTATGCAGTTAATTGAAAATTTAAAATTATATATATGGTTTATATTAACATTTCCATCTGATCTAACATACCGATCTAACATGCTGATATAAGATGCTGATAGTATTCTGGGGATTCAAATATTTACGATTGTACAGCCAGTAGGAGGCAGTATAGCCCAGTAGTTAACAACATGGACTCAAAGTAGCTCTCCAATTCCATAACCAGTGCTGGGACATAACTGCTGCATCAAACCTAGCAAATTATCTAAACTCTCTATGCCTCAATTTCATTACCTGTAAAGTGGAAATAATAACAATAGCTTCTTTACATGGCTAGTGAGGGTATTAAATGAATTAATACATGCAAAGCATCTAAAATAACACCTGATATATGGGATTAATAAGGACTTAGGTGAGTTGCTATTACTACTACTACTACTACTGCTAGTACTACTGCAAATTCACTCTTCCCCCTTTTCTAACCTCAAGACCTCAAGGGCTTGGAACCTCCAAGCTGGAAGTCATGGGTGTAGCATCCACACACATCCCTGCCCACACACATCCCTGCCCACACACATCCCTGCCAGGAAGGCTTCCCAACTTTTATTCTTTGTTTTAAAGATTTTATTTATTTATTTTCAGAGAGGGGAAGGAAGAGAGAAGGAAAGGGAGAGAATCATCAATGTGTGATTGTCTCTCACGTGCCCCTGACCAGGCACCTAGGCACACCCAAGCATGTGCCCTAGACTGGGAGTCGAACCGGCAACCCTCTGGTTTGCAGGTCAGCAGTCGATCCACTGAGCTACGCCAGCCAGGGCCCAACTTTCATTCTTGACTGCTCCCTTAGGATTGTGGCTCTTATCCTCTGAAAGTTTTGCCAAATGTAAGAAAAAAAGATGAGTAAATCTCTCCCTACCCCTGATGGCCCTTCACTTTTTCAGTTTGTTTGGAGGACCCTGGGAATTTTTAAGCTCCATCTCCTCCTTTTCCACTTTGCCTCTTTTCTATCCAGTCCTCCCACCAGGGACCCTGGGAGTCTCTGGTCTTAAAGTTGTGAGAGGCAACTATGGACTCCGGAAGATGGATTCTGCCCTCAGGCTCTGGGAGCTCCACCCTGTGTAGGAATCGCAACACTTGCCAGCCAGGTAGCCTCCTTGGAGCTGTCAGGTGACTCCTGTTAAGCCTCAAGGAGGTAACTTGTTCCTCACTTTTCCCTACTACAAAAAAAAAATAGCATAGGTAGAATAAAAAGCCTTAATAAAAGGGCATTAGGGCATCTGAATACTCTTGGAAAGATGGCATTTTGATATGCCACTTGTGTTGTATGGAAAAATAAAAGAAAAAAAACCAACAGTTCAATACTGAAGAGGCATTTAACAGCCAAAGATGTGTTTCCTCTCTCTCTCTCTCTCTCTCTCTCTCTCTCTCTCTCTCTCTCTCTCTCTCACACACACACACACACACATGGAAATAAATAAATAAAATAACATAAAAATGAAACCAGCTATATACATGTTTGTACATGCTATATATGTTTGTACACCCCGAATTAAAAACAGACCCTATTCTGGAAATGTGTTTTTTGGAACTTGTTTTTCCAATGAAATTAATACTATAAGGAATGGTTTTGATTTCAGAAAAACTTGCCAAAACCACTGCTATGGTCACAAACACAGGGTGAGGGTATAGCTGAAGAATTTGACTTTATAAAATAGATAATGAGAAAGCAGGGTTTTTTTTGTGTGCTATAATGTAATTATTCCTTGTAAAGCAGGATTTGCCTTAACTTTTCTTAACTAATGGACTCTGTGATGCATTTTATACATTCATTTGAAAGCAGTTGATTTAAATGAGATTCTCAAGAACAAGTCTCCAGGTATGCTCTGCACACCTAGGCTTCAAGGTCATGGCCTTGCATCTTACATTGTGACCACCTCTACCACTCCCTGACCCTTAGCCCTGCAATGTGATGTCTTTCTAATAATGTTCTCTTGGTTGGTTTACAATATCTTGAACTTACTTTTTGGTTACTTTGGGATGCTTTAGTTTTTACACTGTGAAGTGATGGCAGTTTGATACTCTTGGTTTCAAATTCAGGACAATATTTTCTCAGCACACGGATGAGCAAGCACACACAGCAAAGCACATGTGCCTTCTAGCCTGCCCTTGCTGCTATTGTCTGGGGCCAGAACTTAGGCTCCGAGCTTTATGGGGGAGCAGGAGGAGGTTGATGACAAGGTCTAGAAAGGTATAATTTAATGCAGCTATCATTTCTGCTGGGAAGGGTTAGGACACATTCTTAACTGAAGATAGAAAAGGCGAGGCACCTGTGAGTATTGAAGAATGAGGCCAGGGCTGTTAGGGTACAGTTGCTCGAAGGAGGTCTCAAAGCCATCAGTGTCAGAGTTTCCTGGGCTGCACATTAGGCCTGCTGACTCAGGATGCAGGCAAGCACCTGCCTCCCAGGTGAATCACATTCTCACTAAAGTTTAAGAACTTTTCAACAGAAGTACCTTTCCCACTATTCTATTTTCTCTATGTAAACTTCTAATATAAACTTCTCTCTCCTAACTTTGCTGAAGAGGTGACTTTTACTTGATGTCTTGCTGAGTCCCAAGCGGACTCCACGAGCTGGTGTAGATGAGAAGCTGCAGAAGCAATGCCCTCAGATCGCTTCCTTCCTCATTTTCTGTTTCATGTCTTTTTTGATTCAGCAATATCATTTAATGACCCATGACTCTAAGTTATGAACTGGTATATGTTTTATATGCATACTCCATTTAACCCTTGATTCAGTCCTTAAAAGCAAGTATTATTCTTTTTCCCACTTTACAGATGAGGAAATAGAGACTCAGAGAGGCGCATATCTTCTAGAAGGTCAAGCAGCTATTCAGTGGTAGAGCAAGATTTGAGCCAAATTTTGCTGATTCAAAACTCATTCGTGTAGACCAGTATGCTCCTTCCTATTAGTCTTTTCTAAATACGTACCCTTCGCTTACACTGAATTTAACATTTCTATAATTCTCCAGCAAGCTTTCTGGGAGAGGACGATTGGTACAAATACATCCATGTCGTTATCCGGCCTTAATAAAAGATATTAGAGGTAACAAACTCCTTCACCTTTTTCTTGTCTGGGAAGCTCTTTATTTCTCCTTTAATTTTAAATGATAGCCTTACTGGATAAAGTAGTCTTAATTATAGGTCCTTGATTTGCATCTCTTTGAATATTTCATGCCAATGCCCTAAAATGTTTCTGTTGAGATATCAGCTGACAGTCTTATAGGAGCTCCCTTGTAGGTAACTATCTTTCTCTTGTGGCTTTTAAGATTCTCCCTTTGTCTTTAACCTTTGCCATTTTAATTATGATATGTCTTGGTGTGGGCCTCTTGTGTTCATCTTGTCTGGGACTCTGCACTTCCTAGAATTGTGTGTCTTTTTCCTTTACCGGGTTAGGGAAATTTTCAGTCATTATTTTTCTTTTATTTAATCTTTATTGGGATTTTTTTTCATTCCCTGTGAGTCTCCTCATACTGCCCCCTCCCCAGCAATCACCACACTGTCGTCCATGTCCATGAGTACTTTTTCCCTTTTGCTTAATCCCTCCACCCCTAACATCCCCTTTCACCTAGCTGTCATCCTGCTCTTTAGTCACTATTTCTTCAAATAGGTTATTGACTCCTTGCCCTCTCTCTTCTCCGTCTGGTACTTCTATAATGAGGATGTTATTATGCTTCATGTTGCCCAAAAAATCCCTTGAACAATTCTCATTTTTTAAATTCTTTTTTCTATTTGCTGCTCTGATCTGGTGTTTTCTGTTACCTTGTTTTTCAAATTGCTGATTCAATCCTCTGCTTCATCCAACCTACTGTTTATTCCTTCCAGTGTATTCTTCATTTCTGACTGGTCCTCTTTGATGGCTTCTATATCCTTTTACATGCTGTTAAGCATCCTTACAACCATTACTTTGAACTCTATATCTGATAAATTGCCTGCTTCCATTTCATTTAGCTCCTTTGCTACAGATTTCTCCTGTTGTTGTTTTTTTCACTTGGGGCTATATTTTTGTCTCCCCATTTTGACTGACTCTTCGTGTTTGTTTCTAAGTATTAGATAGATCTGCTATGACTCCCAGTCTTCATGGGGTGGACTTATATATTAGGTATCTTGTGGGATACAGTGGTGCAGTCTCCTTGATCATCTGAGCCTGGTGCTCTAAGCATGTTCCTTGTGTGTGTTATGTGGGCCTTCCTGTTGTAACTGAGTCTTGATTAGTATTGGCCCATTCATGCATAGGATCAACCCTCAGGCTGGCTAACTGTTAGGCTCAATCCAAACCATGGTGTGTGAGCTGCCATGTAAGTGTGGACCACACAAAGTAGAATTTGCCTTATGAAATTCTGGTGCCTACCACAATTTTCCTTTGGATACGCTGCTTGTGAACTTGCTTTACAATTTAGAATTAGTGTTCTAAATTTTATAAACACTTATTGGGTCCTACTGTGATGTTGTCTAAAGCTGGCCACTGGATGTATTGGTTCTGGGCCTCTTAGGCAGGACTCTAGTGTGAGATGATGTAGATGTTGCCTGTGGCTTGTTCTCAGCAACCTGTTTGGAGCTACAAGCAGTCCAGAGTTTGTGGCTGCCTCTCCTGGGCCTTGGTGTGCAGGGGAAGGAGCAAACTGTGCATCAGAGTTGACTTTTATGTCAACTTATGTCTGGGACCAGGGACAGGTTAGCAAAAGTCCCAAGGCACAGCATGATACTGGCATACAAAAGACATGTAGATCAATGGAACAGAAAAGAGAACCCAGAAATAAATCCACACCTTTATAGTCAATTAATATTTGACAAAGGAGGCAAGAACATACAATGGGGTAGAGATAATCTATTTAATAGATGGTGTTGGGAAGACTGGACAGATACATACAAAAAATAAAAAAGAAACTTGACCACCTTCTTACACCATACACAAGAATAAATTCAAAATGGATTAAAGATTCAAATTTCAACCTGAAACCACAAAGTCCTAGAAGAAAACTTAGGCAGTAAAATTTCAGACATTGCTCAGAGCAATATTCTTTCTGACACATTACTTCAGGCAAGGGAAGCAAAAGAAAAAAATAAACAAATGGGACTATATCAAACTAAAAAAGTTTTACACAGCAAAGGAAACCATCAACAAAACGAAATGACAATCCACAGAATGGGAGAACATATTTGCCCATACATCTGGTAAGGGGTTAATATCCAAAATTTAAAAATACCTTATAAAACTCAGTACCAATAAGACAAACACTCCAATTAAAAAAATGGGCAAAGGACCTGAATAGACAGATATCCAACAAGGACATACAGATGGCCAATAGACATATGAAAAGATGCTCAATGTCACTAATCATCAGAGAAATGCAAATTAAAACCACAATGGGATATCACCTCACACCTATCAGTATGCCTAGCATCAATGAATTAACAAAAAACAGGTGCTGACAAGGATGTGGAGAAAGGGGAACCCCTTCTCACTGTTGGTAAGAACCCAGATTGGTGCAGCCACTGTGGAAAGCAGTATGGAATTACCTCAAAAAATTAAAAATGGAACTGTCTTATGACCCAGCGATTCCTCTTCTGGAAATATATCCAGAGAACCCTAAAACACTAATTCTAAAGAACGTAAGCACCCCTATGTTCAGCAGAGTTATTTATAATAGCCAAGATTTAGAAGCAGCCCAAGTGTCCATCAGGGCATGACTGCATAAAAAAACTGTGGTACAGTTACACAGCAGAATACTACTCAACCGCAGCCCGTTGATTAGAGTATCGTGCCCAATACACAAAGGTTGCAGTTTCCATTCCCAGTCAGGGCAGAGATAAGAAACAACCAATGAATGCATAAGTAAGTGGAACAACAACTTGTTGTTTCTCTCTCTGTCTCTTTAAAAATAGTCAATATTTTTTTTAAGTTAGAAGATGTTGACAAGTACCCTCCACCCCCCAAAAGAAAGAAATATTACCCTTTGCAATAGCATAGAAGGACCTGGAGAGCGTTTTGCTGAGTGAAATAAGCCAGTCAGAGAAAGATAAATAACACATGATTAATTTCACTCATATGTGGAATCTAATGAACAAAATGAACTAACAAGTAAAACAGAGATAGACCCATTAATAGCAGACTGACAACTGTGGGTGGGGGCATTTGGGGGCTAGTTGGGGTTTGGAAGGAGTGAGCACCAAGGAATAAAGAGATACAGTACTCACGCACGCAGACAATGGTGTAGTGATTGCGGGAGAGAGAGGGGTGGGGAGGGATGGGGACGTATACAGTGGGGACAAATGGTGATGGAAGGAGACTTGACTTGGGGTGGTGAACACACAACACAGTGCACAAACGATGTATTGTGAAATAGTGCAACCGAAACCCATATAATTTTGTTAACTTGTGTCACCACAAAAAAATTTAATTAAAAAAAGAGAGATTGGAACATATCGAAACTTTCAGTCATTGGGAAAGTAGAGGCACTCGTCATAAATTTGGAAATGTCTTTCCTGGCAAGCCTCCAAAGTGTCTTTCTGGTTGTTTTCTCCTCTCTCATGTGGTATCACTTACCGTCGACAATGGAAGGCATGCCACTCACCTTTCTCGTTAATGCTGTGAATGATGGTTTTTCCTTCGTTATCTGTGGTTATTAGGAATGTAATAAGACATTCATTTTCCCCTTGCAGTGAACAGGAAACAGAACTATCCTTTGAGAAATCTATGGATAAAGGAATCATTCATTAAGTTAAATGAGTTTTCAAAAGAGATCATTTTTGAAGCTAAGTAGTATTAAGTTTTAATATGCAAATAGGAAACTTCAACATTGCAGCATAAGAACAGAAAAGACATAGGATTTTTTTCCCACAAATTGAGGTTTTAGTTTCTACTCACATTCCAGAAAAACAGTTCCAGGTGCAGTCAATCAGGACTGACCATCAAATGCACCCATCAAACTAATGGGGGCAGATTTCAATAGAGTGAAATACTTCAAGGCAGGTATGCCTAGCTGTCTTGGGAACAGAATGGTCCTGACTATGGTAATGAGGGGGCTATATGTTCTTCTTGGCTGCCAGCATCTGAGAGGAAGCCTAGATTACATTTCAGAAAGAGACTACACAGTCCAAACAGATACTGATACTTCTATGGGGGCCTTTCCCACAATGGCATAGCCAAGATTGCTGGCCATGTAAGTCACAACAGCAAATATAAATTAATATTAGGGAATGAAGACTGAAGTATTGTGTAGCTCAGGGACCAGCAGGATAAAGGTAAACCTCAGATAAAAAAAAACCTGGGATGACAGTTGCTTAACATTTAGCATAGCCTCTTTCTTAATTAAAAAAACTAAATAACAATCCAGTTTTCCTTAAATTTTTTCCAAATAGAAATTATTTTCTTACTGAGCTTATTCAAGAGGCAGAAAATGAATGTCATATCAGAAATTAAAAAGACAGTAAAGTCGTCAATCTGAGATATTAACACTATTTATCAAAGATTCTAGTGGTCTGGTACTGCTGCCAAAATTAGGTTGCATTTTCCCAGTTTAAAAGCAACTTACTTAAAGTTCTCCTATCTCATAAGTTAGAGACTTTTCATGATACAGTTACACACATTTTTACTGAAACCTGTAAATAGAATGATGTTTGTTATTAACCTGAAATTTAAAACACATCCGATCTAAGTGTACTATGACACAATCGGTCAGAATATTAAAACTGGGACTGTCCCAGATAATCTTGGACATACTCTTGCTAAAATTGTAAGTTTTCTCGTTAGCTTCAATACAAAAAGTTTTAATGAAAGAGAATCTATATGTGTTGCTCTGACTCTAACAAAAAAAAATAGGCTGTTTTTTGGGTCAACAATATCATAGCCAAAGAAAGATAGAAATAGTAAGTAGGTTTGCCTTTAATGTCTAAGATAAAAACTTCGTGTCAGGGTTTGTGAGAAGTATGCCTGTATTATCTATGAAAACAGGGACTAGTAAAATATTTAGTATTATTAATAAAATTTCAGATGATTGGTTTAAGTAAGTGTTTACAAATCTATTAGAAGTACCTGGGTACATAGGAATATTGAGCAATCAAATTACAAATCATTCTAATTTGGTCATTCCCAAATGTTTATGCAGAGCAAAGGAAATCATCAACAAAATAAAAAGACAACTCACAGAATGGGAGAACATATTCACTGATATATCCGATAAGTGTTAATATCCAACATTTATGAAGAACTTATAAAACTCAACACCAGAAAAAAAAGCCAACCCCCACCCCAAATAACCCAATTTTAAAAGGGGCAAAGGCCTTGAGTAGACAGTTATCCACAGAGGACATACAGATGGCCAATAGACGTATGAAAAAATGCTCAATGTCACTAATCATCAGAGAAATGCAAATTAAAACCACAACGAGATACCATCTCACACCTATCAGAATGGCTATCATCAATAAATCAACGAGTGCTGGCGAGGTTGTGGAGAAAGGGGAACCCTTTTGCTCTGTTGGTGGCAATGCAGATTGGTGCAACCAATGTGGAAAGCAGTATGGACATACCTCAAAACGTTAAAAATGAATCTGCCTTTTGACCCAGTGATCCCACTTCTGAGAATATATCCCAAGGAACTTAAAACACTAATTAGAAAGAACATAAGCACTCCTATGTTCATTGCAGCGTTATTCACAATCACCAAGATATGAAAGCAGTCCCAGTGTCCATAAGTAGATGAGTGGATAAAGCAACTATGGGACATTTACACAATGGAATTCTACTGGGCCATAGAAAAGAAGAAAAATTTACCCTTTGCAATAGTATGGATGGACCTGGAGAACATTATGCTACGTGAAATAAGCTTGTAAGAGAAAGACAAATACTTCATAATTTCACTCATATGTGGGATCTAATGAACGAACTGAATTCACAAGGAAAATGGGGACAGACTCATAGATGGAGAACAGGCTGACAGCTAGTGGGGAGTTGGGGTTTGGAGGGACTGAGCAGAAAGGAAAAAGGACTCACAGACATGGACAACAGTGTGGTGATTGCTGGGGGAAGGGGATATAGAGGGCCTAAATGGTAATGAAAAATACAGTTAAGATAAAAAAGTCCTTCCCCCCAAAAAAATAAGAAATCTAATTACAAACCATTCTCATTTGGCCATTCCAAAATGTTTATGATTATCTAAATCACCTGGGAGTTTTGAAAATATGGATTGTAGGGATCCACCCCTGGGCATTCTATTTGAGAGATCAGTGGTATGCACAGGCGTTTGTATATTAGTGAGTTGTTTAATAGTATTTTTAATACTGATAAAATGGTAGTTTTATACTGGTAGTTCTGATAAAGAGGTTTGGGAACCTCCAGGCAACAGTTGATTAATGAAATTTGTGTTACTTCATATGTTTGATAGCAACAGACCTGCATATATAATTCATACTTTAGTCATTTCTTAGATGGCCTTCAACACATGTCCTCCTGCCAAGGCACTCCCATGAATTACGATTCATCAAGTCTTGGGGAATATCCCTTTTGCTGTTTGGCTTGTTTTTTCCTTCCCTCCTTCTCTCCACCATGAGAGTGCATACCCACTCTGTTCCTCTCGATCTTACTTAATGGAACATTTTATTCTCAGGTAGAAAATATGTGGAGAGCTTGTAACACTCTCCTCAGTAATATTAATCCTGCTTTTTTATTTTGTTTTAAATAGCTACACTGAAGTACAGGGAGGCTTAGTTTACTTGGCCAGGATTATTTAAGTTTTAATGGAACTGCTAATATGACCTTTAAGTCATGAGTCCCTTCTTACTTTAATTAATTCGCCACTCCTTTTCATGACGCTCTCGACTCTAGGCTTGGCCTGTTTTACAGTGTCTGGGTATTAAAATGGTATTATTGAATGTCTAATGAAAGGTTCCAGCTTGGGCTGGAGATTTGCATAATTAGCTGTTAAGGTTTTCTTTTGTTGTTCCTAAGAAATGAAACTTTCTTTTTTACCCACCTCTATGAGTGCCAGCAGTGCTGTTCGAGAAAAATACAATGAAAATAAGATCTCAGGCAGTCCAGGAAATCATACTTACATAGAAAGGAAGAAATGTGAGAATGGGGGTGAGGAGGCCGGGTCTAGAAAGGTCCAGGAAAAATGGGGACAATATAAACCGTCTGTACCACTGAACCAAGATAACTATGTGTTTAAGACCTCTGCTCCCAGGGCCAAGTCAGTAGTTTTCAGAGACAACAGTTTCCCAAGGAGGAAAAAAAAAGGGTTCTGTGGTCAGTTAAGATTGGGTACTTAGAAAACTGTGTATTTATCACAGCAACTTCCCTTTGCCTCTCCTGAAAATTTGCAATGCACATGTAAATTACCGTGCATAAGAACTCAAAGGAGTCCTTCAAGAAAACAAAAGGCTTAGCTTCCCATCTCCAAAATGTATATGACCATGGAGATTTATTTTGTGTGTTTAGCACTTTTAGTATTAGCGTCGGATGGAACACATGGAACACAACGTAAGCAACAACGTCCTGAGTGCATGGATGCTGGGGTAAATTAATGACATCTCTTTCAGTAAAATGAATTGAATAAAATTAAACCACACGTCCTCAGAAATGCTCTCACTAATCATCACTGAGCAGTTGAGGAACAATTTATTTGGATTATAAAGTCATACTTATTTTATTCTCCATGTCCTTGGTGGGGAGGGTGAGCTGATAAAAAACCGTGTGGAAGAGCAAATATGTCTTGATAATTTCAAGGAGGTCTGATCAATAGCATAACTGGGCAAGTAACTTGAAATAGGACTTACAAACAGGCTCATTACGAAAGTGACTTTCCAATTCACAGGCTGACAATTAGTGCTTTTAACTGGTATTTGTAATCCAGTTATTATTTTTAACTTCTGAGTTAGAAATAGTTGCATTCCCCTTTCTTGAAAAGAATTTAGTCAATTACACAAAAAATAATGCAAATATTTTAAATGCCACTTGAGACCTAGTCTTCATTTCAAATCCAAGCATTTATGATAATGTACTGAGAAAACTATATATTTAAATATAGTAATTCCCTGCTCATGATTTACATGTTTCCGAGATTCACTCCCTTTTTTCCCTCATATATTAGATTTCCCATGCTGCTACTGAATTGAGTTCTAGTGATTTGCAGGGCATTTCCTACAATTTTTAGTCATTTCTTGGACACACCTGGTAAATATCCCAGATGTTTGCTGTGAAATGAAGCCAGAAGGAAGTGCTGAGACCTTGTACTAGTTACTAATGTGGACGGCCCATGGATGCCACTTTACTCAGTGCTTCGGGGCATCTTCCTTTCGTTGTTAGTATGATGTACGGACAGTTTTGTCCAATTTACAGCTATTTGACATATTTTCTTCAGTCAACAGAACAAACACAGACGAGGGGTTTTATTAGCACTAGTCGTGCTCCTCCCCATATGGGCTTACTCCACTGTGCACAGTCAGAAATCTCAATTTTGAAACAATGTAGGTAATTTTCAAAACAATATAAATGTCACTGACTTATTTCTCCTTGAAAACGGATTAATTTTGATATTCTAATTGCATCTATTCCAGACACATATCCTAGAGGGTCGTGAATTAGTGTCTTGATTATGCCACTCCACCTGAGATACATCTCGGTGGCTCTCTGAAGCATGCAGAGCAGCTGCTCCCGGAGCAGCATGAGAACGCGGAGGGTTTGCAATGATGGCAAAACCAGTTCCCCCAGATTGTCCCTTTAGGAGGAGTCAGTCATCTTCTTGGTTTTAATGTTCACAAATTATCGTTTAAATGGCCTTCCCAGCTAAAATACAACCCATTTAAATATTTGAGATGTCAATTTGCCAGTAGGAAAAATCTGCTTTTAAGTAATTCCATTTAAAAATGACAGGCAAAAAGCAAGAACAGGGATTGCTAAGCAGTTAAAGGTAACAGGCTTTTCTCACATTTGGGGGTGAGACAACGGGGAGTGAGGGGTGGCCATGCAACGCTCGTGTCTGGAGAGCTGGAAGTGAGAGCATTCAGAGCGGAGGGGAGGAAAAATGGTCCCTAA
>PVKM010013548.1:0-30133 GCA_004027735.1 Carollia perspicillata
CACTTTTTAGCTCACATCGAGTAACTCTCCTCCTAGATTCTGAGTTTCCCGATGCTGAGTCCGTCTCTCCCCGCCCACCACAATGGCCTCCTCAGATCTCCCACCTCCACTCTTCCCGACCTGCCGTCATGTCTCCGTGCAGACCCCAGAGTGATCTCTGTAAAAGAAAAGTCAGATCATGCTGTTTTCCTGACTAAAATATTTCAGTGGCTTTGTCACACCCCAAGCAAGATCCAAACTTCTTAGCATGGCCGGCAAGACCCAGCAACAGCTGCAGACACCCCAAACTTTCAACCAGCCAATGCCACCTTCAGCTACTTTCTCTGCAGCGACCTGCCTTTGTGGAACTGGAAGTTGCCCTGTCGTGATAGACTGTCTGCCACACAATGACCCTCTGGGTAGACACATTATCCAAAAACACCCTTCCCCTGGGTTCATGCAGCGGTGCTAGAGCACACACCTTCCTGGTCAGGTAGAGCCCAAGCTGGAGCCTGTCCTTGACCTGCATTTCTTTTCCTTTAAAAGATTTCATGTATTTATTTTTAGAGAGAAAGGAAGTGAGAGAGAAAGAAAGGGAGAGAAATATCAGTGTGAGAAAAAAACATCACGCAGTTGCCTCTCATACATGCCCCAACCAGGGACTGAACCAGGGAGTGAACCCTCAACCCAGGCATGTACCCTGACCAGGAATCGAACTGGCGACCCTTCACTTTGTGGGGTGATGCCCAACCAGTTGAGCCATATGGGTCAGGGCCATGACCTGCATTTCCTAGTGTAAATAAATATGTGCAAGTAGCAAAGTGAAGCAGCGTAATAAAGCATGAAGGAGGAAGTATATATAACGATGTTCCTTAGAGCATTATTTTCAATGGTGAAAATTGCGAATGGACTAAGTCATTATTAGTAAAGAAATGGTTGAATTATATTAAGTTCAACTACAGAAAACTAAGCAGATGTTAAAGACAGTGATTGCCGCAGGCTAGAGGACTGGGGGAGTGGAAATGACTGCTAAGGGTTATGTGGTTTTCTTGAGGGCGGAGAGGGTGATGAAAATGTTCCAGAATTAACTGTGATGATGATTGCATGATTCTGCGTATACAAAAAAGCATTTGAATTATACTCTCTAAGTGAGCGCATTGAATGATAAGAGTATTATATTTCATGATGCTGTTAAAAAATGGTCAAGTTATATGAACCAACAGAAAAGATACCTATGCTATTACTCTTTATTTTAAATGAAAACAAGTTATAGAACAATTCAAATATATATTTCTATTTTTAGAAAGCAAGGTATACAACTATACATATATATACAAATATTTTAATGCACACACATGCCCACACGGAGAGATTAAGAGAGACAGAAAGGTGAAATGCTGCCCTGGACAGTAAACCCTGAACAACTGGCTTGGTGGAGGGATTGAAAGTAATTTCATTTTTTATCCCTAACCAATTAGAAATGATCTCAGTTGCAAAATACCCGACAAACTGAAAACAAAGGTTAGTTTTTCTCTCACAGCAAAAAGGCTGAAGATAGACAGCTGCTTGCTTGCCCTGACTCCAAGGCGTGATGCCCTCAGGACTGGCGTGTCTGGGGTGATCTTGGCTTTTTTTCTCTTAGGCCTGTTGTGATGGCTGTGGAGTCAGGAGACAATAAAGTCAAAGGTTTCACAGATGCCCCTGGGCCCCAGCACATTTTTACTTTTGCCAGAATTGCGTCACATGGTCACTCCTACTTACAAAGGAAGCTGGGAAAGTATTTTTCTTTTCCATTCTCAATAGCAAAAGGTACTAATTGAGAGGAGGGTTGGGAATAAGCTGGGTCAGCCAGCCAGCAGTACCGACCCAATGAGCTTCAAGGACACCCCGACTGGGGTTCTTCCATTTACCCAAGAAGATTTTGTTTCTTTTGTAGCAATAATGATAATATAATAATAATTATATAATAATAATTATTATTATTTCATCGCCCAGAGTTAGGTACTATTATAATTTTGGTTTCTACCCTTTTTTTCAAATCTCTCTTTTTCTCTTAATAGGTAAGTAGATAAATAAATAGATATAGATGCATATATAAGTATATATGCAAAGGTATATATGTAGTTTTATAAATATAAGAGCAAACCTTGCATCTTTTGTTCTAAGCTGCTTTTTTTCACTCAAAAAGTCACGGAGCTGTAATGTCAATGGATATGGTTAATGTCACCCTTCAAATTGCTGAGTTGCTGTTTTATCATTTTTATTTAACCAATTCCCTGTTAACAGATATTCATGTTGTTTTGAATTTTCTCATTAGTTCAAACAATAGGGTAGCAAACATCTCTCTCTGTTTTGGCATTATAGTACTAGTGTTTTTTCTCCTTTGGATAGAGTGACATTATTATTTAAATTTAAAAAATCTACCATTGATATAAGATGCTTAAAATTATCATAAGTAACATTAGTATTTAGCCTATTTTTTCATGAAAATTTTCCTTCTTCCTCAAAATAATAAATGCCATTTAAAGAAAAATGTGTCAAAATATCAGAAAAATTTCAAAAATATCTAAAGAAATTTTAGTATTTAATTTAAATAAAGGAAGAACTGAAACTATGAATTGAAAAGTGATATTAAGGAAAAGCTCTCCTTCCTGATAGATTCATTTCTTGGATTTAAAAATGAAAGTCCATTTCTTTAGTTGTTTTCAAAGGGAGAACGTCCATGTTATTTATACTGAAAAGGAAAGATTACATTAAAGTCTGACACAAATTGACAAAAGCCAGAGGATGCAAACTGAACACTATCCTTCTATTCCGAACTCAAGCTTTTTAAAGCCCAAATGGTTTTAACAGAAGAACTGTGCTCCAATCAATCAAATTATATCTTTAAAAGATACAGTGTTGACTCTGTTAGGACGGTCAAACCCATATCTAGCATTACATGCCTCCAATTGCAGGGACTCAGAACATTTTTATGAACACACTAAAGGAGGATAATGGGAGAGACCTCACCAATTAATGGCTGGGAAGAATAAGATTCTGGCAAATCTGACCCAGGAAACCATCCTGCAGCTGCAGAGGCAGATAAAAGGGAGACATAAAACAACCTTGCAAATAACCTGCCCAGACGTGTCTGCATTTTCCTGTCCGTAAATACTCTGGAACTGGGCAGATGGAGGAGGGAATACACTGCCTGTGAGGAATCTGTGTGTGTGCTTGTACTCCCTGCTGCTAAGAGTAACATGCTTGTTCTCCAACTGAGTTATTCTAAGTCATTCGCAGGTGAATTTGCTCGTATCATTCATTGGCCAATGTTTGCTGGTTGCCTTCTAAATCTGTATCATGTGCAAGGAACCTACCCAGAAGGCTTTCCCACTTTTCATTGCTTCAGTTCTTCACCCGCAACCCCTGCCTCCTGCACCCAGAACTGAAGACCACGAGGTCCTCTCTACGATCCTCCCAAGATGGCAGATTTTAAAAGCAGTGGAATCACCTTCTTATCAGATACGATAAGACGACTTGTTAGTCAATGAACCCAAATTTTGTTCAAGTGAGGAATGATTTAAAGTGATGTCGTACTTAAACATTTATTTTATTGCACATTCACTTTATGTTTGTGGATGCCCGAGTGAGGCTTCTTGCTTCTGTCTGGGTCCTCTTTGGAGTTCCACGGCATCTTTCTTGTATAAACCAGATCCAGGATGCATTTCTCCAACTTCCAGTTTGGGGTTTCTCGGAGAAAATTTAATGATACTTGCAAAGCTATTCACCTGCCAAGAAGCTGTCGACATTTTTTACAGGTTCTTCCAATCATTTACAGTTGTCTTACCCACTCCTATTTCAGCAGCTTACTTTTTAAAAAATTTACCTATATCAAATCTTTCCAAAGCACTTAGCTTAATTTTTCATAGATATAACCCTCACTACATTCCTATTTTGTCTGACTATGTATAATATGCTGCTAAATGGCATCATTATATTAAAAAGCCCAATGCCATGGGCAGGTTTGGAAACAAACCACAGAGGCAATTGGTTCTTGGGGAGCCTGCAGTTCCACTGTGAGGGGCCATCAGCATCCATCCTGCAGCCTTTCTTTTTTCTTTTTTACTGTGGTAACATTGGTTAACGACGTTATATGACTTTTAGGTGCACAACTTCATAATTGGATGTCCGTATACTCTGTTGGGTCCTTACCCCCAGAAGTCTAGTTTTATGTGGTGAATAGAGGACAGTGGCTAATGGGGTGGGTCTAATCCGGCAAAGCAATTAAATGGGGGCTGGTGAACAAAGCTTCTGCTGTAGATCTGCCAAGCTATAAAATTTAGTATGAACAATTTTGGAAAACTGGCAAAGAAAACCCAGGACTAAGCTGCTTGCCACAAGCTCACTATGTGACCACAGGCAGGGGTGATACTCAAAAATGTGCAAGAACTGTTGGCCAGCACTGACTGCACACTGATTAGAATACAGGCTGGCCATAAACAACCTGTAAGAAGATACTGTGTTCTAGCTAGACATCAGCTCTAACCACGGATAGGTTGACTTATTTGGACTTTGTTCACTTGCAAATGAGGGAGGCTGGTCAAGCCAAGCTCTACAGCTCCTTCCAACTCTGAAATTTTTGACTGAGTCACATAGAGCTCTAATTAATTTCTTCCCATGAGATTCAGCAATTCTCTGATTCAATTGTTTTTTCCTTGGATAGGTGCTGTCTCAGAATTGTCGTTGAGACACAGACTTTTATGGGCAACAATAAAAAAGAAAATAGCAAAGAGAGGCATGCATGATATGGTATACATTACATATAAATATTAGTATATCTTATATATTTTTAAATGTTATATTACAAAACAGATTTATTTGCCTGTACTCACACCCTCCTGGTGGATTCTCCAGGGACACGAGTTCTGCATGTTTTGCTTTGTTTTTAACCTGGGGGTGATGCTTACTTTTATGCCTTGCTCTGCTTACACAGACTGGAGCATGTTTTCCACATGCAGCTTCTTGCTTGCCAATAAGCCCAGCTGTTGGGGGACACCAAAGATCACCCAGTTAGAGAAAACAACCTTGAATATCTTTTCATATCTCCCTCTAACTACCCTCAGAATCTTTTTACAACAATTGCAATTTTAAGGGCCTCCTTCATTTGCAGGAAACATTGGTCCTTTATAGCTTTTTTTTTTCCTTTCTGCCAATCCTAAAAGAGTTTACCATGGAGTAGGTGGGGTGAGGGGAGCCTTTTCAATTGCCTCTCACACGCAGATCATGGGAAAGCCAAGTCCATCCGACCAGACTTTTGTTTTGAGACAGGATACAAAAGATTCTAACACTTGCTTGGAGAAAAGGAAGGAAGGAAAGAAGGAAGGGAGGGAGGGAGGGAGGAAGGGAGGAAGGGAGGGAGGGAGGAAAAAAGAAAGAAAGAGAGAAAGAAAGAAACCTCCAAACTGCTTTACAGTGTTAGCCCAGGCTCCTGTATGCCAAGGTCCAGCCCACAATAAATTTTATTGCAATGTTATAAACTCCTGAAAAGAGGAACTTGGCCTAGAAGGGCGACACAGGCTGCCGGAGCAGTAGCGTTGAGTTCTTGTGGGTTGTGTCCCAACATCAGCACACATCTAGGGCAAACCCAGAATACTGGAACACCAAATCAGATTTTGCCCATCACACTGATTCTTTGATTCTCTCTCAAATTAATTTTAATGAAAAGAACTAGGGGATCTCATCAAAGAGAAATGAGCACTCTTGCAAACAATACATGAGTTCATGTGGTGTGGATGCTCTTGGCTGAGAACTCAGAGTTATTCAGTCAAAGAGAAATTCATCTTGCAAATAAAGCTGGCCTTTGGCAGGGGGGAGGGGTGGGTGATTGTTCATGTAAATGACAGTTTTATGTACTATAATTACAGTCATTAATGAAGGCACAATTACTTTATCATACATTACCAGGATCAAAGAAGGTCTCTAAGAAATCAGTTCTTAGTATATAGAGTCAATACAGAAATTAGACCAAATGTGAGCTGGAAAATTTTGCTTAAATAATGCCCTAGAGGTTAAAAAAACAGTGAGTTAAAGTTACAGAGTGAGAAAATTAGAAAGACACACTAGAGGTCACTGTTCTACTTCAGCTGAAGGTGTATCCATACACATATATACACTCGTTTGTATACATATATATACACACACATTTACGTGGTCTGTGTGCATATCACAAAATGTCTAAAAAGACCACTACTTCATTAAATTAAAAAAATCTTGATTGGTATTGCTCCTCCCCCGGTGGTATGCAGCCAGTGGGATAGCCAAAGGTAAAATTAAAATAGAAATCTTAATTATGAGGATTTCTTTTATGATCACATCAAATATTTCCCTGATAAAAAGTACCTTGCACATACTGTGCATTTTGAAAAGACACCTTTCAACTACTCCCTCACTTCGATTGAAAAGTGAAAGGAACCGAAGCCCTCCGGTTAGTGTGCCTGTTTGTTAGGGAGATGCTGCTGCCTCTTACCACCGTGCAAAAATGCAAGACTGTGAAATGTGAGCAGTATATGTGGCCCCAGTTTTGAAACCATGTAGAGAAAAACTCTGACAAATCTTGGAACAGGCCATAGGAACTCTTGGTAAAAATTTCCAATGCTACATACATACAATGAAATAGTTTTAGGAAAACAACCAATGTCCCCGGTGGGTCTTTGTAAATATGACCAACCTAACAGGAAGAACTTCGTCATTTGCAGCTCCGGAAGGAGATTTGGCATCTGTCAGTCTCCCACCAAGAGCTTCGGTGCTCAGTAAGAGCATGTTGTTGGGAGAGAGAAGGGGCTGGGGCTTCCCAGAAGTCCGAAGCCTGGCTCCTGACTGCATTACCAGGAAAACGAAAGGCTGAAGGGTTTCTTTCAACGAGAGTAACATATCGCTGCCGAGGAGTAGATTCAGTATCCTTCTTAGAGGGTCCGTCTTCCCTGTGTGTGCTGGTAACGGAACTCTCAGCCTGGAAGCATGTGGGCATATCCTACTCTAGGACTTGAGACCACATTTTCAGAAAGTGGCCCACCCCCGCTTCATCTATGAACAGACTGTTGGTAGGCAAAGGGCGCACCAAAGAGAGAAAGAGGAGGAAGAGGGGAGGAAGCTGTCATGTCTCCGCTGAGCCTCCGCTTTGCTTTCCATTGCGTTATTTGCTTTGTCTGTGTGGCTCCGAGTCCTGGGACCAGTTAAAGTTCAAAGACCTGAGTAATAACTTCTCAGAAACTGGGCACTTTCTACAAGTCTCCTGGGTGTGAGTAAATGGATTTTGAATTTAATTTGAGTATTTTAATAGAGAATTCCATATTTTTAATAGTATTTCCCAAGTATCCTTTGTTAAACTAGTGGCGGTGGTGGGAGAGAAGATTTGGAGGCTCGCAACCTCAACGGGAATCAAAAGTAAGTAACCCATCGTGAGCGGGTCCAGCGAGGAGGAAACCCTGGGCTCTGGAAGCTCTGCTTCCTCCACTGGCCAGCCAGGGTGAACTTGGGCATTTTCTCGACCTTTCTAACCCTAATTTTCTACTCATAAATAGGAGATTATAATTTCTGCTCTCCAGACAGGATGACATAAATTAATGGTTGTAAAGTGCAAGGCACAGGGCTTGGCATGGGGTAAGCATTCAATAAATGTTAATGGTCATTGCTAACTGTTGTTATGGTCATATCAGGAGTTCGTTGGATCCCTTTGCACCTGTCAAGGAGGGACAGAAGCTGGTTCCCATCCACAAGCAGGCTCAGGTCCATGACAGCATTACAAAATAGCGGTTGAATTCAACAGCTTGTTCGGAGGGAAGGAAGAAACCAGGTTTTTAAATTAACAGTGTGTTTTCATTTTTCAAACAGCTTCGAGTAGACAAACTCAAACTTAGACTTTAAGGAAAACAGAACACTTTACTATGATAACACAGAACTACAGAACTACTGCCATATATATGTTTTGGGGTTTTTTTGGTGAAGAACATTGCATGTATTTTGTTAGCCAAAAAAGGCACCATTAAATATGTTTGTGTTTCACACAGTATGACTATTTTGAGAGAGTGGGGTAAAGAGTGTTAGGGATATTGAGGAATTGTATACAATCGAGTGAGACGCAGGGACGACTGTCCTATCTTGGCCACATCTACCATAGTGTGGGGTCCCTCACTTCTGCTAATCACCCATTCAATTAGAAGCACTGCCAGCCCAACCAGGGAAGCGATACTATAAGGTAGGCTGCCATCAGCTTGATTTTCTTTAAGCTACTACTCTATACCTTCTGGATTATGCTTTGGAAGGATTATTTTTAAGTATGAAGTCAACTGTTTTAACTGCCATTGTTCTTGTGATGACTGAGAACACAAGACTTTCCACCACGTTGAGATTGTTCCAATCCTTATGTAAGAAGCAGTTGGACGTCGTGATTGCAAAGGGCACACAGGAAGATAACGTCGAATTGTAAATATCCGAACTGCTTCCTTCATACTTTTGTACCATGTGTAAAAAATATATATATATATATCATATAAAAGGAATAAAAAATTAAACTAAATATATATCCAGATTAACAAAAAAGCAGGCTGCACAGAAATGTCTGTCTGAATGCTGAATAAGATAGGGCAAAGGGATGGTTACAGTCCGGCAGATGACTCAATACGTACTGCACTAAAATCTCCCCCATCCTTGCAACAGGCTTCAGAGGCATTTGAAACCAATAAACCATATTCGTGTCCAAGCTGGGAGTGAAGTCCAGGCCCCACATGGCAAATCTGAGATGCACCGGCCCAGCGAGCTTAACTGATGTCGAATGTAAACCACTTTTCAGAAGCATGTTATCAGGTTCACACTGTGCTATCCATTCCGATAATCTCATTCCATTTTTCATTTTATTGCTGAGAGGTAACATAGATTAATGAGAGTCCAAATCCCCCTAGAAAGAAAACCTTCCTCATAAGGCATGTCAGAAGGGAGATTTTAAAAAATTACTTACTCTTCCTCAGTTTTGTCAAGTAAAGCAACATTTAGACTATTTGCATTCGAAAAATTCTTAAGCCAGATCAGCATGGTCTACTATATTAAATCTGAAGGGGGGAAATGAAGATGCTGATGATGACAACAATAGTGAAGTATTTAGGTAAGTTATAAATCTCCCAGACCTTGGTTTGATCGAGTGTGTGATGGGGATTTGGAGGCAAACCCCTATAACCCAGCTCAGATCCAGCAAGAAAAAGAATTGGCCCCAAATGACCTTTGCAAATGGTGTACTGCATGAAAGAAACAGATGTCTGAAGGCAATCTTAATGTTCAGCTCCTAAATATGTAAGATAGATTCTTCCAAGTATCTCAGAACAATAAGAGAAAACCTCACAGAGAATGATCATTAGAATCATAGCACAGTCTGTGTTAGACCAGACGGAGCCTAGAAAGTCCTCTTGTCACCTTCGTTACATCACTTCACAGATGAGTAAACTGGAGCCTGTAAAGGCGATTTTTATGATTTCGAGAAACCAGCCTCCGTTGCCTTTCAGGGTTTCAGGGCAAATGACGCTGGGCAGCGTCTGGAGGAAATACCAAGGTATGGAAACTCCTTGCCTGCCCAAAGTTGGAACAAATGCCTGCCTTCCAGTGTCCCAGGCCAGAGCGCTACATTTGAAAGTGTGGGAGGCTTGATTTTTTTTTTTAATTCTACGTCGTCAACCATTTGGAGGACAATTTTGCTTGGATGCTCAATGGAGATGCAGTAAAACGTTTCTGACCAAATGTTCTTGCTCTCAATGAGATTATAGTAAACTGTATTTCTGTCCTAAGCAAGTTTGCTACACAAGGGCCATTTTTAACTTGATCACCCCCAAACCCCAAGGTGTTTCTCAGAGGCTGTCACTGCCATTAATAGTTCAAGCTTTCAGCAAAATAATCCCATTTGATAGCATAACAGGGTTGTGACAACTGGATCCTGCCTGTCACTCTCCCTCAAGGACATGAGAATACCAGGATCCTATCTGTTGAACTGGGAAGCACTGGTATAGACAAATTTATGATGTTACAGTAGTTCAGAGGAAGAGGAGGGATTTGATTGGATTTTGCTTCACTGATTACCATAAATAATAATTGGGGCACAGTCTCCTTAGGTGAAGAACTCTACCCCCCTTGATGAATTATGTTCTATGTATCTTGTTAGCAGTGTTCTTTTCTTTAAAGATTGTATCTATTTATTTTGAGGCAGAGGGGAAGCGAGGGAGAAAGAGAAGGAAAGAAACATCAATGTGTGGTTGCCTCTCTCATGCCCCCTACTGGGGACCTGGCCCAAAACCCAGGCATGTGCCCTGACTGGGAATTGAACCAGTGACCCTTTGGTTCGCAGGCCGGTGCTCAATCCCCTGAGTCACACCAGTCAGGGCAGCAGTGTTCTTTTTAAGCATTTTGATGACTACATTTAAAGCCATCAGATGCCTGTCACCTCCATTCCCTCTGGATATGGGGAGGAGGGCTGGTCCTGACAGTTAAAGAACACCTAGAGCCAACAGGCATAAAGATATGGCTTTCAACCTTTTCATCTCATGGCACACATAAACTAGTTACTAAAATTCTGCAGCACATCAAAGGGTATATTATATTTTTCCAACTGACAGAAAATAGGTATAATTTTGATTCATTCACATTGGACATCCGCTGTTGTGTTGGCAGTTGTCATTTTTTTTATTTGGCAATCGAAGGAAAAAGAGGCCAGTGCTCCTGACTAAATCGTCAGGTTTCACGTGTTTTAAAAAGTCCTGAGGCACACCAGTTGAAAATCACTGGTCATCTATAGTCTTTTAATGTCAGACCCCGTCTTGAGCTGCATCAAGGCATATATGTAAGAAGCAGGCTCAACCAAGCATTCCACAACTAGAAAGCCCGGCAAGCCCCTTCTGGGAGAGAAAAAGCAAGTCCTGAGGCTGAAAACTGGCCAACGGGAAGGCAGAGACTCAGATTGCTCTACCAGGAAGGGACACGTGCTCTCAGAAGGCTGACGGCTTTACCCCGTGATTTGGTGAGCCGAGATGCTATACATCTATGGCCCCCTCCCACTAAGCTGTCTCCCAGCAAGTGCAAAGCCACGCTGTCACACAGACACCCTGGCATAAGGAAATCAATTAAGACCCTGGGCTGACATTCTTTCTGAGCTCAGGCCACCCTCTCGCTAGGGCCACACATCACTCCGTGAGAGAGCAGACACAGCTGTGGGAGCTGTCTAGACCTGCTGTGATTAAGAAGGACTCTGCTGGCTTAATGCGGAGTGTGTTTTCTTATGTCAGTATTGTCTCCTAACTTTAACACGACTGGATTGGCAAAGAGTTTTTGTTTTTGTTTTTTTTTTGGCTTGCCTAGGAAATGACACAAGTCCTCTTCTCTTCTGGTTTCCATTATATTCCATTGTATGGCTATGTGCAGTCAACATTTTTTTTAGGTTTGTGCGTTTTCCATCTAATACCAAGAAATACCTAGAATGCATAAACATATATTTGGGGACTTTGGAAAACATTTTTTTAAATTAAAAGATCTTACGTCAACCACAGGCATGCAGTTCAGCACTGAAGACGTGTATGCAACGAGCACATGGATTATGTAGTCAGAGGAAAACAGCCCTGTAGGTATTGTGCACTCCCCACAGCCACTTCCAGAGGAAACTGTCCCTACCATTAAAATAGCATTTTTATTGTGTCAAGACACTAAAAGCAATTAGAAACCAGTGTTGATTGATCACTTGCCAATTTTCAGTTTTTAAATCAAAGCTGCTTTGGACTTAGTATGTGTGAGCTTCCCAAACTTCCACAGTCACTTTATTTGCATTTTACATGCATTCAAAATAACTACTTTCTCCCTTTAAAAAATGACTGAAGCAACATTTGCTCTCATGTTGAAAAATATTACACCTCAGAACAATCTGTAATAGCTGGATGATGGTCCTGTGAATATAATGGTTCTCAGTGAAAATCGTGAGAAATTTTCTGCTCTCGAAGGTTTGAACAGGGCGGGTGTGGAGGGTGTGGGGACCCCAGGCCGCAATAAGAACACTCATCTGAGAGGCAACAAGGCACACTCGTTCTCCAGCCCTCAAAGTTTCTCCTCGATTATTTTAGATATTCTGTTGATGTTGTTTTGGCTGTTCCCCCTCTCCCCAAAATATGAAGAAAGTCCATTTCACACAAAAGACACTATGCTGCAAAAAGATAGGATCATAGCAATCTTCTGCCCTTAGAGACGGAGGCACTTAGAACTGAAAAGCTCAAAGCTTATCATTCCTTGCCATTTTCAACATTAGTTCTAAAGTTTGCAAGTGTGAGTATCAATTAAATGCCAAGATTCTGGCTGTTTAATTAAGGTTTGATGAGTTACAGAATCTGTGGGGATGATAAGCAAATATTGCTGGGGTTGATTTGTCAAGGCATCAAATGAATTGTTTCAATCTAAGGCATGCCTCTTAATAAGTGCTTCCTTTGCCTACACTGGAACATTTATTCTTATACGACTTCATTGATCACATATAGTTGCTTAGATGAATTCTTGAGTAAGTATGAAACCATTAAGAACTCTGTCCAAAACACACCTTGTATCTAAAGGCCAAGACAGTGATGGGAGATTCAAAGGTGGATGAAATGGCCCAGCTCTCAGAGACTTACTGTCTAGAAAAGGAAACAGGTATAAAACAAAGAAATGCCACACAGTACAATGCATACAAAATCTCATCTGTATCTGTACAAAAATAGCCCAGAGGGTGGAATGACTAATCTTTTTCTTTTTCTGGAGAAGTCAAGGAAGAGGTAAACCTAAGCAAGATCTTAAAATATGAATAATTGCATAGGAATATGAATATGAATAGTATAGCATGCTAGGGTCACAAGAGGAAGATAATCTCTACACAGGATGTAATATCTAGAAGAGCATGGAAAAGTGTGTCATGATGACTTTGACCCTGAGCAAAGAGGCACAGTGCGGCATTTAAAGACGGCTGGCATACATGGATGTACTAGAGGTAGTGTTAAAGCCGTTTTCAATTGCTTATCACCAGAAATGACAATTTTGCCAACTAAAAATCAGATTCTGCCTGCACGTTCTACTTTGTTCCGGAGATAGGGAAGAGGCATGGTTTATCATGTGCCAGTCCACTGCAAATTCCTGGGAAAGAGTGGCAACTCCCTGGAGAGTTCACGAGGGCAGCCCAGAAATTACAGTCAACCGAGTTGGGCCAGAACTGGCTTGGACCAGAACAACCAGTTGGAAAGGGGCAAATTCAATAAATCCTTCAGTTGCTTGGTCTATAGCACACCACCCCCTATTAGCTCCAAACCTACACGAAACACACACACACACACACACACACACACACAGATGCACATGACACACTGGAACAATCTGAGGAGTATTTTTATAGGATAGTTTGACTGCTGGTGCCATGCCTATAGAAATGAAGAGGATCTCAATACTGAAGGAACCATTCATCTCAAGAGCAAGCATTTTTTCAAATATGTTCTAAAATGCCAACATTTGTTAAAGAAGAATTTGCTTATAAGTATTTCTCACATTTCTGTCCTACTATCTCTGCCTTTTTGCCAGAGATTTTAGCCTTTTGCATTACAATTATCTGAAAATTTGTATATGTATACCTAGCAATGTCCCAGACACTATGGTGTGTTTTGCATACCTTATTTCATTTAATCCTTTCAACAACCTACAGGTTAATACTAGTATTTCCCCAAATTTCAGATTAAAAAAAAACAAAAAACAGTAGCAGAGAAGTTAAATGACTTGCCCAAGGTCACATAACTCACGAATGTGTAGACAAGACTCAACTCTGAGGAACTGGATTGCTTATCCAAACGATCTTAGCCACTTTCCATGTCTGATTCATTTGGATTTACAGATGGACCAGGTTTTCTTGTATACAAAACTACAACTCAATCATTTCAGTTATTATTACCAATTATTACTGTCATTTTACAACCTCAAAATTCAAATCTGCAGTCATGCAAAAAAACACAGATGATGAAATGACGCTTGCCTGGTCTGGTGACTTTACACTAAGATCCGGTTAAATTGCATAAATTGTCAAGGCTAAAACAAGGACTTATATCTTAGCTAACACCTGCCTCTCTCTCTGCTGAAATATATTATAATTAGCTGTTCTTCCTGGGAGAGACCATAAAGCTAAATGCAATTAAACAGAAAGAGAAACAGCAGATTTTTATAGCCAAAACAAAAAAAGGTGATTTGGAAAGCCAACTAGATGGATGCATATTCAAAGGTAGTAATTTCAGAGGCAAAACAGACTTCCCTTATTTTGCGGTAATGTACAGAATGACAACTAGCATAGCCTTTTGCACATGTTTGGAACTCTATCCTTGTTTAGTGGTGCTCACAAAAGGGTTTGGTTGAATTAGGACATTTACAGAACAACCATTCTCTGGCTGTGGTTGCACATTGACCAAATGCCACAATTAGCAGGTGATAAGGGCCATGCAGTCCACAATCCTTACTAGCCAAACGACCCGGTGGAAAGACCACTGGAGTGCCAGGTGTGAGTGCTGGGTGCTCTTGGATGCCCCTGTGCTAACTGAAGGTGTGCCATGTGCTTTCCTCCCCTTGGTCAGTTTCTCAGCACTACCAGAAATGCTAATACTGATGCCTACCCTATTTCCTTCAGGGGAATACGGTGAGGCTCACAGAGGGCTGTTTGTGGGCCACATTGGCTGTTTTATTGACATTTGGCTGATGAAACACTTACAATACCACTATTTGTAGAATTAAGTTCATGAGTGGTTGCAGAGCACTAGTCCCTGAGCAAAATTCTAGAGAAAGATCTAATTACTTAAGACAATGACTCATCACTTTCCTAAAAACTGCATGTAGGAACTGGCACTGTCCAAAAGGTATACCACAAAAAGCCCATTGTCTAGTCACTTAACATTGAAAAGATTTGCAAGTGCATCAAAGAAGATCAAATTTCCCTTCCTTCCCCTCTCTCTCTCTTTCTTTTCTTTCCTTCCTTCCTCTCTCCCTCTCTCTCTCTCTCTCTCTCTCTCTCTCTTTCTATTGTTGTTCGATTACAGTTGTCCCCATTTTCCTCCCACTACTCTCCACCGCCCTCCCCACCCCCACCTCCCACATTCAACCCTCCCCACCCACCCACCGTGAGTTGTCTTTGTCCATGGGGCCTTTATGCATGTTCCTTGATGACCCTTATCCTTCTTTGTCCATCATCCCCTGCTCTCCTTCCTTCAGTTTGTTCAATTGGAGAGGAAAAAGAAGTCAAGACAGATATGTACTGCAAAAGATTATAGATGGACAAAAATAGCCTTGGGAAGAAGACAGGGGGTGGGAATTACAGCTAAGTGTCAGACTCGTGCTAAAACACACCAGCCTGGAGATATTCAGTGTTTTACTGAACAGCGCAAGACTGCTTTAATTTAGTGGTGTTTACTTTGAAAGGTTTGCTACGCCAGTGCTCTTTCCAATACACCCCATTTGCTGGTGTAGTTTTGGCTGTACCTAGCGGCTCACTGTGGGCTGATGGATGTCCAGGTGTGGAAAAGCCTGTTAGTCATTTGTTTGCACTGTGAATTTATTTTTTTGCACTTTCTTTGCCCCTTCTAATTGAACTAGTAAACATTACCGCACTCACACTCAAATAGTCCCCAGATATCAGGGTGTTATAAATTAACAATTAGAAATATATCCTCATATCACATCTTTCAAATATAAAGCCAGTTTGGAGAAATATAAAGGTAAACTGATAATAGAGCATGAATCCAAACAAACTCTCAGAAAACAAAAGCAACATGACAAGCAGAGAAAAGAAAAAAGAATTTTTGAAAATTGTCTTCCTAGGGCATACTGAATACCCAGTGGTCTATTTTTCCAAGTTAACAAAACTTGGTCTCTGCTAGGTGTTCTGAACGGGGGTCTGCACAGCCATCTGTATGTGGCGGGCTGTCTCCGGGATGTCATACCCGTTAATGAAATCTGGACGCGCACTCGTAAACGGACCTGGTGAATGGTAGATGTCAGCCATTGCATGATGGGCAATCATCAATCATCCATTGTCAGTTATTTCTGTCCCAGTGAGTAAGCCTTTATTTAAAGCATAAAGTAAGAATGTTGCCAGACCACAGGAACAAGCCCTGAGCTGTTTGCAGGTGCTGTTATTCACAGCTGCCAATTAAACCCCTGACATTTCCATATTGGCCATGAGGCATAACATATGCTTTTGACAAACCAATTCTTAAAAAAAAATCATCAATCTCAGATTATCAATGCATATGTCTTTTTCTTTTCCCATGCTTGCAACATTAAGCTTTTGAAAATAGCTTATTTCAGAAATAGAGGAAGAAGAAACAAAACTCTCGTGAATGGAATTACTAAGACATGCACATAAGCTTCTTTCTTGTAACTGGGAAAGTGGCTGGAATTTCCGGTGTGGAAGGTCTTCCCTGACGCTAAATCTGCATGGCAGTCTCCTTTTAAGATTTCCATTTTGAAAAATACTTTTTTAATCTTTGTTTCGTAATTTTTTTCTTTTTGATAGCCAGATGCTACTGCTCGTCTCAGGCAATCCAGTACTATTAAACCTAGATATTAAAATCTTGATCATGTAACTTCATTCTGTTCCTTTCACTGGGACTCAAGCGTAAGTATGCCTTGTGTTTGAAGAATTTCATGAAATTTGTCAGACTTTTTATTTAGTTTCCAGTGTAAATCCACGGAAGGACATGATGCCTTTACGTTCCCGCATTTCCAGGTTGAAGTAGAGAAGCACCCCGCCACTCTTGCGGGCTTACGGGTACTGTGAGTGTGTTCATCTGTAAATACTACACACAGACAAGGGAAAAAAGAGACATATCCATACATACCTTTCAGGAATTTTTCACCATTTTTAATGGATTTTCCAATGTTTCTAAATATGGGCAGCTCTTGATAACAAATGAATCATAGTGACAATCATGGGAATTCAACTAAATTATTTTTCTGATAAGTAGTTAGAAACTGAAGACATGTTGTGTTTGGTTTTATATTGTTTCACCAGGAATGAGATCAAACTCTTCTGTGATTGTACCAGTCTTTGTTTTCTGGGTTGAGCAACAGACCGATCTGAGACCTCCACTTCCCTTCTTTTCCTTCTTCTGTTCATCTGGCCGAGCTAACATTTACTTCCATGTTCTGTGAAATCCCCGATTCCCATTGATTTCAGGGACACCTGTTGGGGAAAGCAAAGTCGACAAAGCCAGGATCTCTTCCAAATAAACTCAGCTGATAACTCTAACAGGTGACTTTCTCTTTCTCTCTCTCTCTTTTCATGGTGATAATTTTACACTACTGTCTTACTTCTGAGAAGGGAAAAAGTTGCCATCCTCCCTGAGAAAAGCCCAGCCAGTTTCCATTTTAAAACTGAGAGAAAATTTCTTACTTACATGAAAGAGCCAACTTTTAGTAAAAAAGGTGCTTTTCCTCTATAAATTAATTTTACAATAAAAGCTGCTCTACCAACGTATTGAATGATGAAAATCTTAACAAGGGTATATATTTTAACTTTCTGTCAAGAGTACATGCGAGTTTGAAATGAAGAAAAGAAAATTCGATGGCCTATAGCAGCTTTGAGCCCTTGGGATCTGTGAACTCTTATCGCTTAACAGAAATGAGGATGCTCTCTGGGGCATGGGCTCTGGGCTGCTCATTTGGGACCACATCTGTCCACAGGCTTTGAGATGAGAGGGAAGGCCTGGCCTTGCCTCAGTAATGCTATTCAACTAGCACCACGTGGGCCATTTATCTGCATTTGATACCAGGTCTTCCATGTGTCTCTGTTTGTAGTAATTATGATAATAATAGTGATGATGGCGGTAATAATAATAACAATAACAATAATGCCAGCTACCATTACAGAAAGCAGTTTTGCATAATAGTTGAGAGAGCACAGATCTATAGTTAGCCTGTGTAGGTTTTCATCCTGGCTCTGCCACTTATTAGCTGTGTGGCCCTGGTCAAATTACTCAACCCTTCTGTGCTTCAGTTTCTTCCTCTGTAAAATGGGAATGGTAATGACTGCTACGTTATTGGTACATTAAATGCTTAGAGCAGTCCCTGGCGTGTCCTACAAGAAGTGCCACTGGAGTGTTGAGTGAAGTAAATGCATTTTCCTAGAACATGTGCATAGACTATCTCTATCATTATTCCCACTTGCAGATGGGGAAGTGGAGGCTGTGTGAGGTTAAGTAATTCCGCCAAGGCTGCCAGCTAACAGTTTACCAAAGCGTACCCTACGTGGTTTGGTGTGGCTTCAGGACCCACAGCCTCTCCTTCTGCCTCCTCAGGCTTTCTCTCACAGATCTCATCTCAGAGTCATGCACCGTGGCTCAATAGAAAGAAGGCAAGGAGTTGAAGGAAATGGAGACTGTATCAGAAATTTGGAGAAAACAAGAATTCCAGAGTGTCAGGGTGGCAGAAATGATCTAAGGGGAGAATACTCATTTCCCCAAGATCAGAGGGCCATCTAGTGCACACATACTGCTCCTGAAAAAATGAGTTCCTTCATTTGTTCAGCAGATAGGTATGTCCCTCATCTTTCTGTATAAGGGATAGCCACCTCATGTGTAGTCCCTTAACAAGTAAAAGGATGTGTTTTATGTGATTTTGTCAAAGAAAGAGGCCCACAATAACCTTAAGGAAAGATATCAGTGGGAAGATGTCAGCATTTCCCTGACAACAGAGACTAATTTGACAAACTTGGGGGGCGGTTCCCCCCCCTTCCCTCACTGCCTCATGACAGAGCAAGCCAGCTAGGAAACAATGCAAGGCTGGCTGCCCCATGCCAGCACCTTCGTGTCTCTTGTGGTTGTCTTTATCAAGCCTAACATATTGTGTTTGGCACTCTTAACGTTGTGGTGTTTTGTTTCAAATGTTTCCAAAACCGAAACACACAAGGTCTTTCATTTCCTTTCTGCCTACTAAGATTATTTCAGCTCCACATTGGCGAAGCAGAGTGTTATGCCAGAAATTAATCATATCAGAGCAAAGTAGCTACTGAAAAATTGCCAAACACCATAAACATTGGTCAAAATGGAGTCCGACCATTTGCAGGGAGAATAATTGAAGCTGTGGCTTCACTTGGGGTAACTAAGCAACTTTTCATTATGAATTATAAAGCTTTTCAAACATAAAATGATATCTGAGAGGAGTGCATTACCTAAAAGGTTTCGATAAGCAATGAAAGGGGCTTTAAAATATGCAGCAGGGATCAATCATCCTGCTGTATAGCATTACTTATACCTCGTGGCGGCACCTACATTCTTTGATAAACAATGTCCCATAACCTCTGAGCATTCCCATTAGTTTCGTCAGCACCCAGACATAAGAAGTGACAAAAGTGTCAGATGATGTTTTATTTACTAATATAAAACAAGTTCTCGTGGAAGCAGACGTTCTACGACAACAGAGGTTTATGACACACATTTCCCAGCACCAAAGATGATTCACATTGTCCAAGGAAGATATAAAGCCTGATGTTGGTGAAGAATTTTAATTGGCAGGTTACTCATCATGGGCATGGATTTCTTTCATTTGGGCAATGGCATGCCACGCTTCTATGGCTGTAGGGCAGTTAAGTCTGCCTGAAAAAGAGCAGTGGGTAGTTAAAACAGACCTCGAGACATTCAAAAGGTCAAGAGCCCTTCAAATTATCATGACGTCACCTGCCAAAGCAAGCAGTCTGGTGGTTTTCACAGTCGTCATTTTGCAGGAGACATTTCCACCGGTTACATGAGAAATCAAACCCAGCATTCTGACTCAGGTGCAGGGAGGTTCTGCCTCCTCTGTCCTGGGAACAGGAAAAACAAAATGACACGGGAGCATCAGGGAAGACTTCTATTGGGAGTTGGCTGTGGAGTTCCACCCAAGATGCAGCAGGATAGGCTATGAAGCGGCAGGAAAGAAAGATCTTTGATAGTTATAGGTTCTTTTCCCTTTGGCAGAAAAGGGCCTACAGTGTGGTCCATCAACATTGGTTAATGCTAAGTGGAGGGAAAGGGAGCTAGTGAAAAGAAAGAAAGAGTGGAGTAAAAGAGAGTGAGATGCCTGGAGATGGAAAGGTTAAAAAAGCAGGTGGGGGAGGGGGAGGGAAAGGCTAGATACAGGACGCAGTTTCAGGCCCTCATGTCCTTTGCAAAAAGAAAATCCCTTGCCCATCTCTCTGTGATTCAGGACACACTTTGGTTTAGCAGGTTTTGGAATAACGCAATGAACATCAGTCACATGCTGCTGCCAGTAAGCTGCCTCTCTTGCTGAGGACCAAGAGGGCAGCTGCAACCAGCCCCTTTGGACTGGGCCACGGAAGCATCAGAGTTTGCATCATGGCCAGCCTGCTTTGTAGAAGCGGTACATAGCAGTCGATGCCCTATAGATATACAAATTGATTACTTCAATTACCAAAATCAATTTTCCAGAATAGAGTGAGATATAAGGAAATGTATCTCAAAAGGTCATTTAAAATGATCCCAAATGACCCACTAGGCCCTGCATTCAGAAGAGCCCCTCGCCGCCCACGAAATTCTCTCACTCCTGTGTCTTCACCTGTGTAAGGTCTGTGGCGAAAGGCACCCAGCTGGAACCTGGTAAAACAACAACCAAATTGCATCTCTCCCTCTGCTGACATGAATCTCTTCATAAACTCACCTGACACAGGTCTTAGTACAGAACCAGACGTGCTCCTGTGAGTAAAGGGGTCCAATCTGCTCATGCTTATTTTTTAAATTAAACTGGCATTATTTAAATTGTGGCTTGCCCTTTCAACTGGCCTGCCACGCATGTTTTTGCATATGTTGAGAACAAAGACTGTTCTCTGTTCAGATATGATATACATGGATACCCAACTCAATTATTCACACAGGTAATATCTCTCACACAAATACACAAAAATCCATGGGGACGTTTTGCTCTCTTAAAATCCTTTCAGATTGCTTGGATGGTTTTCTTTGCATGTTTTCAACTTACCTAACGGCAAAATTCACTTCAGTCTACACTAGCCTAATTAATTTGACAGGACTGGAAACTTGTTCTTCCCGTTCACACTTATTATTCATCTCCTCAGAATGCCCTGTGGGGAGGACGGAGCACAGTAAAGCAGAGCTTACCAAATGCCTCCGTGCTAAATGCCCTTTTAGGCTGACTCGGCACGATGGCGGCAGTGAGAAGACCTGACTTTAGGGCAGCCTGAGAAAGATGACATTGTTCTAAAACATCATCTATTTGAACAGATCTTGAAGAAGAAAGCTATGTCTGTTTTGCCCGGCAGTTTTGCAGGGGGCTCTGGGGATTCCAATTTGCCCCTACTGCAGGGTGTCAAACTCATTTTCACCAGGGGCCACATCAGCCTCACGGTTGCCTTCAAAGGGCCAAAATGATTGTAGGACTGTGTAAACATAACTACTCCTTAACTGTTAAGGAGTTGAAATTACATTCGGCCCTTTGAGGGCAACCGTGAGGCTGATGCGGCCCCCGGTGAAAATGAGTTTGATGCCCCTGCCCTACTGTGTCTGAAATCTTTGCCAAAGAAGTGACAGAGGCACCATATTTTGCCAGATAAGCCCTCCACCTGCCAGGGCAAATGAGGAGGTAATTCCAGGTTTTTTAAGGACTACCAGTGTAACCTGAGACACACCAGCTATTTTCTGGAGCGGGAGGGGTAGAAAGACAGAATTAACCCGTGCTGCCAGGGAGGAGGGCGTTCCTTTTTTGGTTACCTTTGAAAATTTCCCCAGACAGCGAACTTTAAATAGGGGGTGAAGATTCTCACAAGGTTGGTACAGGTGGGTAATTAAAGAAATAAGAGTGAATGTATCTGCATACATTATTTAAATACAGAAAGCATTTCTTATAAATTACGGTGAGTAAAATCTGCCGGCTGCTTTCAAGGTAACTAATGGATTGCTGATCAGCAGCAGTTGAATCATGCTGGCTCAGGGGGAATAAACATCTCCAAGGAAGCCAGAGCACATTTTTACAGTGTAAACCTGTAAAGATGCTGACATACCCACCTGTATTCTTGTTCCTCGCGTATGTACACAGATATACACAAGCTTAGCCTGTGCCTGTGCCTGTGTGCACATGTGCCTGTGTGCCTGTGTGCAGGCGCAATTTTGAAGCCTGTCCTTCAACATCTTCTGATCCGCCCACATGGCTCTGCTCTCCCCGGTAAGTTGTGTGAGAAAGACCACCCCCTGAACTAATTGACCCTGGAGGAGATCACCCGATACATCTCATTGTTAGCGATATATTTTTCACTCTTCCTTTTACTTGAGCCCCTTTTGAACACGAGTCAATTTTCAATTTCAGTAGAGAGCAGCAAAAGCCTGGGGTCTAGTTCCAGCTCCCCCGACCTTTTGTTTCTAAAGGAGGACGAAGAAAAGCCAGCAACATTTCATGAGATGCTAATCCTCTAATTAATTTGATGTACCGAGAAAGAATGAACGTGTCCTGCTATTTGAGCAGAGGTCTTGTTGCCAGGCACTGCATTTTGTCATACCTTCCCCTCCAGAGAAACCTCTTTCCAAGCTCTGTGGCCAAGTACCCTGGCAACTGATGACGAGCTTTGAAGCAACATTCACAGACCATTTGCTTTGATGACATTTGGAAGTTTTCCTCCCCTCCTTCCAAGTCTACTGTAAGTGGGGTACATATGCCGTACTGCCTTTGAAAACCAATCAATACAGTAAGATTTGTCAGGTTGCAGCTGACTGACATCACATCTTTAAGCTCTTTTCCTAGCTGACTTGTCGTACACATTTTTAAGTTAAACCTTATGAAGGGAGTTGGGTAGATTACCCTGACCATATTCCCAGGCACACTGGTGTGTCATGGCTCTTTCTTCTATATTTTAACATCAAAAGCTCATAATCTGTGTAAGTTAACCTTCCATAAAACTAAAATTATATGGTCATCATACATAATCTGATGATTGATTACAGCTGTCAGAAAGGTCACCAATCGTGAATGTTTACTACAGTTGCACCATGAAAATTATTACATACTTTTAAAAAACCCATCTAGGGAAAATAGACAGCTTACATTTCTAGGTTACAGAACTGAAGCATATATGTTTTCTTTGTGACTTTTAGCTCTCTTAAAATCAATGTTAAAACCCTTAGGTCTGATTTTTCATTTCAGTGTCTTTGTGTAATGTGCCTCGACCATTCCTCATCTAATTTAATAAGATGCAAGCTAAGGAAGTACTTAAGTTACTTATCAAGGGTTTCAGATGACACATTATTATTGTATTCAAAAGTCAATATTTGCTAATCATGTTAGTACAGGAACTGTTCCAGGCTTACAATTCTTAAATTGCAGAGATATTTAAGATTAATTAAACCTATCTCCCCGGGTCCTCTCGCTCCACCTCCGTGGATGGAGTAAATCAATGACCACCTAAAGCAAGCCGGGAGAGCCAGAGCTTGAAAGCCACTAGCACGCTTAAGCCAATGTTTGCATCAGCGCCCCAGGGGGGAGCTCTGCCATTTCTCCACGGTTTAAGGAATATTTGACTGTTTTGAGAGCAAAGTTTGCCAATTTGCTTAACATAATTAGAGAAGTATGACCATTCCTGGATATATAACATAGACTCCAAATATTTTTTTTAACTTGAGAAAATGCTGAAATAACACATGGCCTGGCTTCTTCTTTTCTTTTCATAGGACAACTGGTGGATAAATTCGCGCCAAAGTGAGAGGCCACCTGCCTCTTCTCAAGCCGGTCATACTGAGACTGGGTGACTGGGTCCCAGCCCGGAAGGGGTCATGGTTCTATAGCACAGTTCCAGTGAACCCCGGACCTTTCGCTTTGTACCCTGCAGTGGAGACAGCCAACTGTTCAGAGGTCAAGCTTCTCTTTCCTTTTAGACCTTAAACATTTCCCACGAGAATGTACAGAGCCCAGGACCTGGCTGAGATTCAGTGATAAATAAACATGTGAAGTGTTATTAACATGTGCTGAGTAGGAGAAAAGTGAGAAACATAGTACTTCAGTGATGACTTACAGTAGTTGCTACTTCAGTTCCCTTAAAGACCTGTGCATTTACACAACAGGCCACCCAGGAAATATTTACAGGTAGTTAGTGAAAACAGTAATGCTGTGCAAACTGAATATCTGGAATATGAATCAATAGAGACCAGGTACTTAGGTTATAAGTGCACCGATTTTATTTTGAATATGTCCTCAGATAGAATCTGTGAGTAGGCATTCTGAGATGGGGCTCTCCAACTGAGAGAAGCGACAATCAGATTATTCTCAGCCACTCTCCAATCAATCCAGAAGAGTTAGGTGAAATACTCTGATGCATATTCTATATAATCAGAATGACACATCCTATTAATAGTCCAATTACTGGTGAACTATTAGCAATGCCTGAGTCTGGTGTCTTCGAGCCTCATGGCAATAACCCGGGAACCTCATGTCATCCTTTGTATTCATTCAATTTAAAGTGAGACAATTGCTCCTTTAAAGCATTTTTATTAAACATTATTTTATGCATGGATTTAAGATCCTAATTGATTTAGGTGGACTCTCAAAATGAGTTGCTAACTCCTTCCGTTCTTCACTGAAAGAGGTCAGCAGTTGTGATCTTATTTATAAATTTAAACAGCAAATTTTAGCACAATAGATTATTATTAAAATAATAGTTATTCATGTTCATAAAAAGTCTCTGTTCACACTGTAAAAACCAGAAATCTACAATTTAATAAACTAGTCTAGAGTAAGAATGGGCCAGAATTGTCAACCTCATCTAAAAACATAAAAATGACAAAATCATATACATTAAAGTGCCTTTGGAGAAAGCACTGAGTTGTTTCCACTTTTCTGAACACTTTCTCAACCTGAACTTTGCCTCTTTTTACTTGTAAGCTCATATAGGAATATGAGGTCTGTCCGGAAAAAGTCCAGCCATTGTTAATGTAATGAGAATATATTAACAATGGTTTGCATGATGTTGATGTAACCTGGCAGCCAAGGACAGTGGACTGGAATATGCACGTGTGAACAGTGACAGCTTCACTGTACTAGTCAGTGGGGGCAGTAGACGCCCTTGAGTGAGCATGCGCACTATGTAGCCATCGCATTCAAAATGACTGAGCAAGTACAGCAACAAATTTACATTGCGTTAAGCTTAAACATTCCTCTGGAAAAACTATTCACATGATTCAGAAGGCTGCAGCTATGGGCAGCTGGTGATTGGCAGCTTCACCACGACAACACAGCTGCTCGTTGCATCATGTCTTGTGCAGGTTTTTTGAGAAACATCAAATCACCTAGGTGACTCAGCCCACCTACAGCCCAGATTTGGTGCCCTGAGATCTCTGGCTTTTCCCAAAATGGAATCACCTTTGAAAGGGAAGAGATTTCAGACCATTGATGAGATTCAGGAAAATATGTTGGGCAGGTGATTGTGATTGGGGGAATTGTGTGAGGTCCCAAGATACCTATTTTGAAGGGGACTGAGGCAGCATTGTCCTATGTACAATGTTTCTTGTATCTTCTTCAATAAATGTCTCTATTTTTCCTATTATATGGATGGATACCTTCTGGACAGATCTCATATATCCAGCATCAAAGATAGATACAGTTAATACTAAAGTAGTGGTTAAAAAAGTCAAACTTGCCATCATATTCCTGTGTATATAGCGAGCCTTTTAGGTTTGCTTTATCTTAAAAATTCAGTTAAATAGGTTTGTGTGATGACATAGTATAAACCCACCTCTACTATTTTGTATTATGTAGCTGCTGTGAATATCATGAATGTGGCCCTTCATACCGGTGCCTTGGCACAGGTTGGGAGAAGTGCAGGGCCGCACTTCTGGGGGAAGGAGGTAGATGGATTTGAGATATGTTTTGGGGTAAAGTCTAAAAGTTTAATGAGTTGAATATATGTAAAGTAGAAGAATCAAGGAGGATATTAGACTTAGAGCTCAAGAAATTGAGTAGATGGCTCTTCCCCACAGTGAAAAATATTAGGGAGGTGGTATTGAATTTGGGGGGTTTGGGTATAAAAAAAGAATTGTCCTTGGATGTGGTGAGTAAGAAGCTCAAGTGGAGGTGTCGAAGGTACAGTTGAGTATTTGGATCTGAAGCTCAGAAGATCTTGATTAAACATGTCGACTTAAGCATTGTTAACATATAGCTGGTAATTAAAACTGTGGAAATGGAAGAGCTCACACACAGCATGAGTGTGAAGAACAAAGAGGGACCGAAACCGAGCCCTGCAGAATCCACACGTAGAAGAGAGGCAGTAGGCAGTGGCCTTTGCGTAGGAGTCAGCGACCACGCCCCAGACTTGACCGAGTGATCTGAGATGTGAAAGGCGTTCCTTTCCTTATACCCTAGTAAACTGTGCCAAACGAAACAAACTGAAATGTTTGTTTGCAAAATGTCGCTTCACTGTTCTTTAGTTTGTAATTAAACTTTCAATATAAAAAGCAATTGATTTAAAAATGAGCATAATAAAAGGATAGAAACAAACAATAAAGAGGCCAAGGACCATGCTAACCACAGTCCTGAATGAGGACATTTGCTGGTGTGCTCCTTTGGTCTGGGACACTCCACCCTCAGAAAGCCATGTGGATTACTCTCTCATGAGCTTCTGGTGTCTAAGCAAATGTCATTCCTTCAGAGAGGACCTCGCTGGCCACCTTATTTAAATTAGCAATGCCCAGCCCTGTCAGTACCTGTCCCCCTTCCTCTGCTCTAATTTTCTACGTAGAACTTACTTGCTTATTTTCAATTTGCACTAAAACATAAAACCTACAAAAACAAGAATTTTGTTTTGTTTTGTTGTTGTGACCACAACCCTTGCAAAATGCTTGACACATAGTAGGTGCTCAATAGATTTTTTAAAAGAAATGAATAATGAATGAACCACAGAGGAGATAAGAGGGTGCATCCAAAGAAACAGGAGGAAAACCTGGAAGTATCTCAGAAGATAAAAGAAAGGAGTGTTTGAAAATGCCGTATGATCAAATATATCGAATGCTGCTGAGGGCTCCAGGAAGATGATAAAGCAAAAAGTGCACCAGATTTGGCATCTTGAGGTAATTGCTGACGTTGAAAAGAGCAGTTTCAGTGCAGTGCTGGGGCAGGAGTCAGAACGATTAGGTTGAGGAGAGACTAGGAGGTGAGAAAGTGGAAAAAGAATCAGTAGATAACGAATTTGAGAAGTCTTGCTGCAAAGAAAGGTACTGATATAGGCAGTTAATAAAGAAGAATATGAGATCAAAGGAGGGCGCATCATTAACTTTTGGGTTTTTTAAATGATGCATTGATTATTCATATAACAATAATGCCATTTCACAAACAACCATAAAACTCCAGTGGCACGTGACAACATACATTTTTTTGTTCCTCTCTCTGGAGTGGTTTTGCTCCATGTCTAGATTTTGGCTGACTGTTGGCTCAGCTAGGCTGGTCTCTGCTGGGATGACTCAAGTATGTGCCACATGTGTCTCATCCTGCAGCAGGCTAGTTTGGGCACGTTCTCATTGTGATGGCTGAGACAGAACATGTAAACGGAAACAGGGAAGTTCTATTAAGCCCTAAGTTCAAAACTGGCCCACTTGCCCTTCATTCTATTGACTAAAGCAAGTCAAGAAGCCAACCAGTTTCAAAGGGAAGGTGTTGCAGTTACTATTGTGAATCAAATGACCCCCAAATTTAGTGACACACAATCACCTTGTTATTCTCCTTACAGCTTCTTTACGGGGCACAGTGGGTTTGGCTTGCCTCTCCTCCACGATGTCTTCAGCCTCCAGTAGTAAGATGCAAAGGTTTGGGGCTGGAATCATCTGGACGCATCTTCACTTGTTCTGTGCTTGACAGTGATGTTGGTGGTCAACGAGGACTGCAGTTGGATCTGTGGGCTGGACCCCTGCACGTGGCCTCCCCGTGTGGGTTAGGCTTTCTCGGAACATGACATAATAATTGGACGTCTTTCACAGCAGCTCAGAGCTCTGGAAGTTGGTGTCCCGGTGTACACAGAATAAACTGTGTCTTTTTTATTACCTAGTCTCAGAAATCATGCAGTGTCACTTCTGACAGATTGTATTGGTTATGAACCAATTCTTAAGTCTTCCCCAGATTCAAGGAGAGGGGAATGACATTCCACAGGTGACTGGGGGTGTGATAAATTTAGGAGAGAGGGACAGGCACAGCTATGAGCGTGAGAGTAGGAAGAAGAGAGAAGCGGTGGTTCACTTATTTATATAGTTCCTTGGGAAATGTAAACCTAGTTGTAATTCATTGGCTGTTGCTGGTCCCTGTCTACTCATTCTACCTGAGAGCAGCTGACACCAATAGAAGACTCTTTATCCTAGAACAGATTGGAACCTCTTGGATAAAGAGTTTGTCCAAATTGACTCCGCCTAATTGGTTTTGAGGTTAAGTCCCTGAAGATTCTTGGGCATGGATGTCACGGCAGCTTCTTTACACTTAAAAGCTGTAACAAAGAGAAAATAAGTGCAAGTCTGAGCAAGAGTGTGTTATAGAGCTTGATTCTAAATGTTTGACTCAGTGATACCCAGGGCCTTCTGCTGGGCCATGTCTAGGGTGGTTTTGGTGTCCAGAAATTCTGGTATAACAGTGCCTCACAGACTATGCTGTGGATTAATTTTTAAAAAGCATATCAGGCATTTCAGGTCTTTTACAGTCACATAATTACTCACAGATATTTGTATGAGATTTCTCTGATTATTTTATTTTTTTATATTTAGTTTTCCTTGTCATTATTTCAACAAATCACGTTTTGAATATGCTACACATAAGTAACTGGAAAAGAAATAAAACTTTTAAAGTAGATTTTGTCTTTTTTGTGGGTTTTCTTGAACTAAAGTATTGAAAAGAAGTTGATATATGTTGTAAATCTATTCTATATATTTATGGTCTCTAAAATCATACACAACAGTATACAATACAGTGAACATATACAATGAATTTTATGCATATGTTATAGATTGATAAATAATGTAAAAACAATTTGCTGATTTTTTAAAGAGAAAATTTTAATTATTTTGTGGTACATATTGGGTGTAAATTTTAAAAAATTATGCTAAATGATTGATAAAATATACTATTTGAAGAAGATGAGATTTTTTTGTGAGAAAAAGAGGAGTGGTTGTATAAATGTTATTAAATATTATCAATATTTATAAAGCACTTCATAGCTTTAAAAAGTTTTTGATTTACTCTCTGTAGAGCCCTCTGTGTATGTAAGGCAGGCATTATTGTTTTATGTTCATTTTTCAGATATGGAAACCGAGGGTCAGAATATTTAAATGACTTAGTATCACAAAGTAAGAAATAGCAGAGCTAGAATTTGAACCCTGTTTTTATTGTACCCCACTAAATGGATGTTGTGTGTTTATAAACATATATCTAAATTTATAGATGTTTATATGCATATGTGCAATCACAGTCAATTTTATGTAATTCATAGTTACATATATCTAATTATATATATGTCTATAGAAATCAATTTCCTACTAATTGTTTAGATTTTAAGCAAAATTGCTTACATGATTTTATAGGTAAAAATGTACACTTACACTTACTTTTCAATCTACCTATCATATTTCCACTTTCTATATGGAAATACATTTGTATCTAGTACATGTTTTGATAAAAAATATTTTTAGGTTATAGCTAATAAAGATGCCTTTGGATTTTTGAAAGTTGAACAAACAGAGAACCTTAGTGTTCAAACCTGGAGTTAAAGGGATTCAGCAGTTAAAATTTCATGAAAATTTATTAGGAGGAGCCAAGACAAAGAAAATAGTGTTCATACATAAAAACCCCTGATGTCAACAAAATTCTTGATAAAGTGCAACATATAGGATTCAACCATGGACTCAAAGACAAAGAATTTAAGAAAAAATCCAAATGAGCAAAAGTTTAAAAGATAGAACAGATGTTCAAGTGGAAAGGAGATAGATGTAGGCAAAGCAGAGAGGGTCTCCCGGATTAGTTACTTCCTGATATTCACCGAGTTGGAGGGGACCACAGGGAGGAAACTGAGTCAAAAATTCAAAATAGGAGAGCTGAGGGATAAACCCACAAGGGTAAAACTCCTCTTACCCCCCAAAAAAAA
>PVKM010013549.1:0-30126 GCA_004027735.1 Carollia perspicillata
GTCCAGGTCTCCCTGGATACCATTTGCTGAAGAAGCTATTTTTACTCCATTTTATGCTCCTGCTCCCTTTGTTGAGCATTAATTAACCATAGATGATGCAGACTCTGTCCGCTGGGGTCTGTATGAGACGGGGTCTGTTGTGGATGAGACGAACAAATTCACATGAACTGCAGAAGTCCTGTGGAGAAAAAGGGATGGCACAGCCACTCTCTGAGAGAGAAGGTGCCCTGACCCTTGCCTGGACAAGCTTTTATTGCTTTTCTAGGAGCATTACCTCAAGGAAAGTCTTCATTCATCCTTGTCAGGCAGTAATGATCAAACAATAGATAACATTCAAAGAACTATGAGGGCTTATTCTGAGTCAGGGTCAGATAGCTAAAGGGCCATAAAACTTTGGGAAACAAACTCATTTCATGCTTGGACCCTTATTAGAAAATTGAGGACATTCTTAGCAAAGCAGGTTTCACAGGATTTTATGCATTCTTTCTTAGGCCTGATCTCCGTGGGTAATTGCCATTCCTGCCCAGGGCTGCACTGTCCTCTATCTTTGTTTCAGGCTTAAGTCAGGCAGGGAAAGTAAGGCAGCCAAGAGATTAGGAGACTTCTTGCAAACAGAATGAAGACTCAGGCTATGTCAAAGATGAGGGGCGAGGGTCCATGACCCCTTTTTCCTGTAGCCCCCCAAGTCCTTCCCTGAGGGCCCCATTTCAACTGTGCCTGTCTTAGGTCATCCCTCCTATGAGGAATCTTACTCATCATTGGCTAACCAGTCATCTGCCCAGGGTCAAGCAGGGTGAAGTAAAAGGGGGCAGAGGTGGGCCCCTACCAGGAAGATAAGCTTTGTCTCCTTAGTGGCTTATGGGTCCCAAGGTCTCTTTACTCAGCCTTAGCCATGGGGGTTACAGCTTCTGAAACCAGGCAGGGCAGTTCCCAACACATACAGACATGAGTTTATTTCTGGGATCTCCATTCTGTTCCATTGATCTATGTGTCTGTTCTTATGCCAGTACAAGGCTTTTTTATTACAGTTACCTTGTAGTATAGTTTGATATCAGGTATGGTGATCCCTCCTACTTTGTTCTTCCTCAGAATTGCTGAGGCTTCAGTTTTGTTTATGGTTCCATATAAATTTTTAAATATTTGTCTATATCTGATATATATCATTGGTATTTTAATAGGGATTACATTGAATCTATACATTGCTTTGGGTAGTATGGACATTTTGATGATTTTATTACTTCCTATCCATGAACATGGTATATGCTTCCATTTATTTTACATGTGTTTTCCTTAATTTCTTTCTTCAGTGTTCCATAGTTTTCTGAGTACAGGTCTTTTACCTTCTTAGTTAGGTTTATTCCTAGGTACTTTATTTTTCTTGTTGCCATAGCAAATGAGATTTTTCTTCGTATTTCAGTTTTTGATATTTCACTGTTGGTGTACACAAATGCCTTCAATTTCTGAATATTGACTTTGTATCCCACTGTTTTGACAAATTCGCTCATTAGTTCAAGTAATTTTTGGGTGGAGTCTATAGGGTTTTTTATGTATACTATCATATCATCTGCAAACAATGACAGTTTTACTCCCTGCTTTCCAGTTTAGATGCTTTTTAGTTCTTTTTTTTGTCTTATAACTGGGGCTAGGACTTCCAATACTATTTGAATAAAGTGGTGAAAGGGGAAACTCTTGTCTTGTTCCTGCTGTTAAGGGGAAAGCTTTAATTTTTTGCTAGTTAAGTATGATGTTGCTCTAGGTTGCTAGTATATGGCCTTTATTATATTGATGTATGCTTCCTGTACTCCCACTTTGCTGAGTGTTCTTATTATAAATGGGTGCTTTACCTTATCAAATGCTCTTTCTGCATCTGTTGGTATGATCATGCAATTTTTGTCTTTCTTTTACTTGTGTGATGTATTACATTTATTGATTTGTGAATATTGTGCCATCCTTACATCCCTGGAATGAATCCCACTGGACCATGGTGTGTGATCTTTTTAAATTTCTGGGTGTGGTTTGCCATATTTGTTGAGGATTTTAGCATCTTTGTTCATCAAAGATATTGGACTGTGGTTTTCTTTCTTTGTGGTGTCTTTATCTGGTTTTGGGATTAGTATAATGCTGGCCTCATAAAAAGAGTTTTGGACTCTTCCCTTGTCTTGGATTTTTGGAATATTTTGAGAAGTATAGGGGTCATTTCTTCCTTAAATGTTTTGTAAAATTCTCCTGTGAATCTGGTCTAGGACATTTATGTGCCAGGAGTTTTTTTTTATAACTTTTTAAATTTCACTAGCTGTTACCAATCTATTCAGATTTTCTTCTTCTCTTGAATCAGTTTTGGAAGATTGTATATTTCTAAAAATTTGCCCATTTTATCCAGGTTTTCAAATTTCTTAGAAGATTGTTGTTTGTAGTAGTTTCTTACAATCCTTTGTATTTCTGTTGTCTCAGTTATAATTTCTCTTCTTTCTTTTCTGATTTTATTTATTTGGGTCCTCTCCCCTTTTTGCTTGATGAGTCTGGTTAAAGGTTGTCGATTTTGTTTATCTTTTCAAACAATCCTTTCCTGGATTTATTCATCCTTCAAATTTTTCTTTTAGTCTCTGTTATTTAATTATGTTATAATCTTGATTATTTGCTTCCTTCTACTCACTCTGGTCTTTGTTTGTTGTTGTTCCTCCAGTTCTTGTAGAAGTAGGGTTAGGTTGTTTAGTTGAAATATTTTTTTGTTTTTAGATGGGCCTCTATTGCTATGAACCTCACTCTCCATACTGCCATTGCTGTATCCCATAGTTTTTGACTGTTGTGTTTTCATTTTCATTTGTTACCAGAAAATTTTTTATTTTCTCCTTGAGCTCATTATTATCTCATTCATTGTTTAATATTATGTTATTCAGTCTCCATGATTTTGAATGTTTTTGCATTTTTTCCTTGACATTGATTTCTATTTTTAAGCCCTTATGGTCTGAGAAAATGCTTGATAAGATTTCAATTTTCTTGTGTTTGTCAAGGCTTGTTTTGTGTCCTATCATGTGGTCTAACTTTGAAAATGTTGTATGTGCATTTGAAAAACATGTGTTGTGTCTTTGGGATGAAAGTTTCTGTATATATCAGTTAAGTTCATTTGATGTTAGTGCATCATTCAGTGCTGCAATATCTTTGTTTATATTTTGTTTTGAAGATCTATTCATTATTTTTAAAAATATTTTATTTATTTATTTTTACAGAAAGGAAAATGGAGGGGAAAAGAGAGGGAGAGAAACATCAGTGTGTGGTTGCCATTGGTGTGCCCCTGTGCCCCTGACTGGGAATTGAACCAGTTGACCCTTTGCTTCACAGGCCAGTGCTCAATCCCCTGAGTCACACCAGTCAGGGCAGATCTATTCATTATTATTAGTGGGGTCTTAAAATCCCATAGTATAAGTATGTTGCTGTCTGTGTATTTTGCGAAGTCCTCTAAGATTTTCCTTATGTATTTGGGTGCTCCTGTTGTTGAGTGCATATGTGTTTACAATGTTTATGTCTTCTTGATGGATTATTCCCTTGAGTATTATGAAGTGTCCTTCTGTGTCTCCTTTTATTGTCTTTTGTTTTGAAGTCTTCTTTTTTTCCTGGGATAAATATTGCTACCACAGCCCTTTTTTCCTGTTCATTTGCATGGAATATTTTTTTCCAATCATTCACTTTTACTCTGTGTAGGTCTTTTGTTCTGAATTATGTTTTTTTAGGCAGCATATGTTCGCATCATATTTTCTTATTGATTCAGCTACCCTATGTCTTTTGATTGGAACATTTAATCCATTTAGATTTAAAATTATTATTGGTAGGTACTTATTCATTGTCATTTTTCCCTTCTGCACATGTGAACACTTTCCCTCTCTCTTTCCCTCTTTTTCTTCATCATCTTATAGTAGTCCCTTTAGCATATCTTGTACTGCTGGCTTGGTGGAAGTGTATTCTTTTAGCCTTCTTTTATCTGGGGAACTCCTTATTTTGCTTTCCATTTTAAATGACAGACTTGCTGGGTAGAGTAGTTTTGGTTGCAGGCCTTTTCTTCTCATTACTTTGAATATTTCTTGCCATTTCCTTCTTGCTTGTAGTGTTTCTGTTGAGAAATAGGTGCTAGCCTTATCAGGTCTCCCTTGTATTTTACTTCCTATTTCTCCTTTGCTGCCTTTAAGATTCTCTATTTGTCTTTGAATTTTGCTTTTTTAATTATGATTTATCTTGAAGTGAGCTTCTTTGAGTTCATCTTAATTAGGACCCTCTGTGTGTCCTGGATTTGTGACTTTTTCTCTCATGAAATTAAGGAAGTTTTCCATTATTACTTTTTCAAACACATTTTCTGTCCCTTGCTCTTATTCTTCTCCTTCTGCTATCCCTATTATACAAATATTATTATGTTTAATTTTGTCTTGCAGTTTTGTTAACCCCCCTTTGTTCTTTTTTAGTCTTTTTTCCTTTTCTTGCTCTTTCTGGGAGTTTTTTCCTACCTTGTTCTCCAGCTTGCTGATTTGATACTCTGCTTCATCTAACCTGATTTTGATTTCTTCTACTGTGTTCTTCAATTCAGAAATTATTCATTTCCTTGCTCTTGTTGATAGTTTCTATGTCCTTTTTAGTGCTGATACAGTTTGCAGTAAGTTCTTCATAGTTTCCCTGTAGTTTTTGGTAATTCTCCATGAGGTCATTGAGTTTCCTGATAACCATTGTTTTGAATGCGATGTCTGGTAGTAGTATTTGCCTGTTTCATTTAGCCCTCTTTCTAGAGATTCCTACTTCCCTTTTGGTGGGTGAAAAGGAAAGGAGGAATCCTCCCTCCTTCCTTTGTCTCCCCATTTTAGGTGACTCTTCATGTTTGTTTCTGCATGTTTGATTGATATGTTTTAACTTCCTATCTTGATGTTGTAAAATCTGTGGTAGGAGACCTTTGGGACTCAGTAGTGCAGTCCCCTTGATCTCCCGAGGTGGATGCTTTTAGCCTGCCCTTTACGCCATTTATGTCACAGTTTTAACTGTTGTTGGATCATTCTTTGTTGCAGTCAACCCTCCAGCTGGTTGACTAAGTGTCAGTCTACCCATATCTTCTATGCTATTGTGTAGGTGTTGCCAGAACAAAACCAGAAAGCCCAGGAAATAAACCTACACCCACAAGAATAACTCCCACATGCAATCCCACTATCAACAGCAAATTAACCAGTATTAATTTGGGTTTAAAGAGATTAAGATAATTATAAGAGAGGAGATTGAATATGAGATGACCTACTGAAAGAAAAATTATTTGAGTGGATAGAGGGTGGAGCACTAATAAGAGTAGTGATTCGGACCAATACAAATAAAGAAACTAAAATTTACATCAAATAAAGAAGGGAATGAAGAAAGTAGATGAAGTAAGAGAAGGGAAGCATGTAGTATTAGGTTTAAACAGAAATTTAAAACATAAGATAAAGTGAGAGACAAAGAAAAAGAAAAAATAAGTAAATAAATAAGAAAAAAATAAGAACCAAATTGGAGAAGATCTACCACAGCACTATCTACAACAAATGTGCTAAAATTAATTAGATGTGGGATGGTAATAAGAGGGGAAAATGAAAGAAAGAAAAGCTTAAGAGATGTCTGCAGGAAAAGGAAGTGATTTTGAGATGACAGAGGGAGAGGGAATACTGAGAGTGAGGAACAAAAACCAGACTGAGGCAGGGAAAAAGTAAAATTTAAATTGAAAAGAAAAAGAAAGAAAGAAAAAAAGAGGGGAAGGGATAGGATGAAAGTGAAAAAAAGAAAAAAACAGTCTAAGACAGGGAAAAAATAAAATGTGAGACCAAAAAAAGAGTAAGAGAGGTGAATAGTAAAATTTGAGTTTTGAAATATAAAAATAGTGAAGGTCTAGAGATGAAATGAAAAAATGGAACAACTACCCTATTCATAAACAATGGGCAAAGATTGCTAAAGATAGAGAGAGAACACAGGTATTTTAAGTCAGGAGAAAAAGTGTGAGATGACCATTGACAAAAAAATTGGTTTTGAGATGCTGGACTGCAGTGAAATATAAGAGTACTGAATGAAAACAAGTAGCAAGAGAGAAAACTAAATTTTTAAAAAGATTTTATTTATTTATTGGTAGGGAGAGGGAAGGAGAGGAATAGAAACATCAATGTGTGGTTGCCTCTCACAACCCCTAATGGGGACCTGTCCCGAAACCCAGGCATGTGTCCTGATTGGGAATTGAACCAGTGACCCTTCGGTTTGCAGGCCAGCACTCAGTCCACTGAACCACACTATCCAGGGCAATAAAACAAAATTTAAAATGAAAATAATAAGAGTAAAGAAAAAGGTAAAATGGGGTAAGAGAAGGGAGGCCAAAATATGTGAATTGAAATAAACTATAGTATAAAATGTAGTAACTTAATATGTACAAACTTGCTGGACAAGACATGAATGTTAAAAAGCTATGCAGAAAATAAAATATCACAAATCATGGAGAAGACCACGGTGGATTTTGTGTCAGTAGCATCTAATTTTTTCTTTCTGAATCTGCCTCTGGTGATGTCAGATGGTGACCCCACCTGGCCTTAGGGAGTCTGTTTGAGACTACCAGGGATCTACTGTCTGTGGCTGACTCCCTCAGTTGTTAATCTAGTCACACTGCACTCAGCAGTGAGGTTTAAGCACCACAGGGTGGGGCAGAATTCCTCCTGGGGTCTGGGCTGTTGTTTCCCCTCAGGCTGCTGCCTCTTGGAGGAGGAGGTCTGCCTAAGCAAGATGGCTGCTGCAGAGTTGGGGGATGACACAGCACCGGGATCTGGGAATCTGCTCTCAGTTCTCTCCCCAAAATCTCCAGCTTCAGTCTCTAGTCCACTCTGCCCCTGCCCTCCTTTGCTGGAGCCCAGGGTAAGTGGCTGCAAATGAAAATTTGTACTTTGGCCCTTTAAACCACTCTTTGCATCTCTAGCTATCCATCTCTGGCAGAGAGAAACCCTGCTGCTTTTTGTGGCTGGGGATCCCAGCTTCGTGTTTAGTTCCCACATTTCTCAGAGGGATCCTACAGGCTGCTTAAATATCCCTCCAGCACTTCTGCTGCCACCTGTAGGCACTCAGCCAGCCCTCATGCCTGCACTGTACTCCCCACCATTCACATTGTGCTCAAGCTGTTTCTTCTGTCTGTGGTTATGAGGCTTCTCTTTCGCTATTGTTCAGTTGGTTCTGGATGATTTCTCCTCAGTTTAGTTGTAATTCCAGATTGGTCCTGGGAGGAGGTTAGTGTAACTTTAGTTCATTTTTGTTTATGCTGTTTTCACTGTTTTTAATTTTTTATGTTGTGATTTCTGTCTCTCTCTTGAGAAAAATTGTCAGAAAGCTAATTTTTTTAAAAAAAAGTCTCAGGTTCAGAGAGTTTAACAGGTTACTTCTTTTTAACTTTCAAGGAATAGATTGCACTAATATAATTTAAATAGTTCCAGAGCATAATGAATGATTACAACATAATGAATAAATCAGCAAAATTAATGTCATCAGCAAATTATATGAATAATATCCAGTGATTCAAATGGGATGCAAGTTAACTGTGGAAAAATGGTTCAGTATTTGAGAAATAAGTTTTATAAATAGGTCAATATTTTTTAAAGTAGATTATTATTTTAACAGGCACTGGAAGGGTGATTTTATTAAAGTCAAAGTCCAATTTTTATCACCTTAGTTAATTTAATAAACATATATCTGAAAACAAAACAAGTTATATGCTTAACAGAGAAATGCCAGCAGCATTTGCATTAATTCAAGAGCAAGACAGGTTACTTGTTCAATGTTCTTTTTTTGTATTTACATTATTCTGGAATCTATAAGTCAATTCAGTTATGTAAGAGAAGAAAACAAGATATATAAATAATACAAGTAGCTAATAATGCCAGAACATTTACTTTGTATCTAGTACTGTTCTAATTATTAAACTTTCTTATATCATTACCACAGATTATGATAATATCACAAGTAGATGCCACTAATGTAGAAACTATTGTTCTGACCATATAAAGTTGTAGAAATTGAGGCAATAATAGTTTAAGAAACTTGCCTGAGGTTGTACAGCCAATAAGTGCTAGAGACTAGGTTTGATTTAGGCAGACTGACTTTATGTATACTTACATGTATATCACTCACACTGTATAAACTAGGAGTTTATAAACTCTAAAGTCTGATTAGAATAGAGTCATGGTCATTCATTTGTTTATGCATTGTTATGGCTATTTTCATGCTAAGATAGCAAAGCTGAGTGATTATGCCACAGTACTGTGTGCCCCATAAAGCCTATATATTTACAGAAAAAAAACTTTAGAAAAAGTTTGCTGACCCCTGTTCTAAATCTTTGGACTCTGTTATCTTTGATTAAATTGTTAGGCCTTTTTTATTAGGGAAGAGGGGGCAAAATTATATGAATACATGCTTGGTAAACCTAAGATAACCAACTAAGAAACTGTTAGAAGTAGTAATCATAAAGTGAGGTAGGTTTTTTTAAATACCAATATGCAAAATTAGATTGTTTCCAATTTAGAAGTAATAACCAGCTTGATGGTACAATGAGATAATAGGCCCATTCTCAAAAGCAATAAATAAATAAACAAACAAACAAACAAATAAATAAATATCTGAGAATAAGCGTACAAGAAATGTGTCACCAAAGCTGTGGGTTCAATCCCCAGTAAGGGCACATACAAGAATCAGCCAATGAATGTATAAATAAATGGCACAACAAATTGGTGTGTTTTAGCCCTGACTGGGTCACTCCATTGGTTAGAGCATCGTACTGATACAACAAAGAAATGTGTAGGACCCAAATCAACAGAAGTTTAAAACTATACTGAATTAGAAGAAGAGATTGAATAAATAGACACATTAAGTTCTCAGCTAGGATGACTCAGCATTAAAAAAAGATATATATTTTTTTAAAATCTAAATTAGTTTTTGAAATTAGACTTCTCATTCAAGTACCAAGGGGATTGTTTCAACTTCATGAAATGATTCTTAAAATTTTAAGAGAAAAATGTGACCAAAGGAGACCAGGGATTTTATGAAAAATAGGTTTATGATTTCAAGATCTTAAACTGAACATATGCTAAAGTCTTGCCCTTTCACTGCAAATTTTAGACATCCATAAAGTTTTAATAAATTCTTTTGAAACAGAAAGGGAATTATTTATCCCTGGAATGGAAAAGAAGTAACTTCCTATAGAAAGAAACATGGGAACTCTGGCAATCTGTAAAACTGTATTACTGATAGGCTCAGCCTACATTACTGGTGAGTCTTCCATGCCTGGAGGGACTTAACAGGCCAGAAGATGAGTGCACAACCCCAAATCACCAAAATATGGAGAATGTAAACATTATAAAAGAAGAACAGCAAATTCAACAAAAGAGTAATTTAGTCTAGAGAAATGGGGGGGCGGGGAGAGAAGAATCTAAACACGACTTCCTTCCTCTGAGCAGTAGGAGAGGGAACTCCACTGAAGAGCTGATTAGTGCCCTGGAAGACAGACGTGAGGAAACCTGCAAACACTGTACACAGAGTTACAAAGGAAAAGTAACACATAGAAACGTTTACCAGAAGTTCTAACGTCTGTCTTAATAAGAGTTGGATTTTGTAAAATACTTGCTCTGAATTTATTGAGATAATCATTTGTTTTTTCTTTTTAGTTTAAATGTCAAACTAACCTTGTATTCCAAGGATAACTATGCTAGGTTATGGTATATTATCCTTTTTATGTATTCTTCAGTTCTGTGTGTCAAATTTTGAATTTTTGAATTAAGATTCAGTAAAGGTTCAGTAAAGATTATTGATGTATAGTTTTCTTTCCTTGTAATGTCTCTCTCTCTTTCTGCTTTTTGTTTATTAGAGTACTTCTTGCCTCAAAGAACTAGTTGGGAAGCATTCTCTCCCTTTCAATTTACTCAAAGAGTTTGTATAGAATTAGTATGATTTTTTCATTAACTGTTTGGTGAGTTTACCAGTGAAGCAATCTGGGCCTGTTGTTTTCTTTGTGGAAGGTTTTTAATTACTAATTATTTTGAGTGTCCTTTGGTAGTTCAAGTCTTCGGAAATTTGGCTATTTCATTGAAATTGTTAAATTTGTTGGCATACATTTGTGGATAATATTCCCTTACACTTTTAAAATCTGGAGAATCTGTACTAATGTCACCTCTCTTATTCCTGATATTGATAATCTGTGTCTTTTTCTTTCATGATCAATTTTGCTATAAGTTTGTCAATTTTACTGATCTTTTCCTCTTAATAACATGAAGAAATATATAATATGAAAATTGGGGGGGAAAGTAGAAGGAACAGCACTTGCTATTCCTTAAAAGGAAAGTAAGTTGGCATTTTCACAGAGAATAAACTGGAAGTGAACAAAAAGAAAGCATTGAGAGCAGTTATGAGACTTTTACAATAATATATCAGAAAGATAATGATAGCCCTGACTGCCTATGACTAACAAGGCAGTGAGAAGTGGTTAGATTCATATATTATGAAGGTAAAGCCAGTAGAATCTGCTGTTGACTTTTATGTGTAGTGATGGAGAGTAGACATGAATAATGCTTACTAGTCTTAGGCCTAAGTAATGTGGTTATGGTAGCTTTGTGAAATAGGGAATATTGGAAAGAGAAGCTTTGGGCTATTGTGGGAGAAATGGGGTGGAGGAGAGTCATTAAAAGATCTGATTTATACTCTTCAAAATTTTGAAGTATTAGTTGACTCAAATGATTTTTTTCTACTGCATGTGTTTTCTATATATTTGTTTAAGCTATCCAGGGAATTGACTCTTCATCTTGTAAAGATTGTCTCCTGTTGAATAATAGGAGATGTTCAAGGTAAAAGAGGCATATAATTTCTAATAAAACATTGAAATTGTAATATACTAGGAAATAGAAGAAACAGGTAAATATGTGAATCTTTTTTTGCGAAAGACATTGGTATGAAGTGATCAGAGTTAGGATAGCAAAATATCCTGTTTATAGGTAGTATAGGGAATGTGAGTAACCAAGTTGAACTTCTTAATGGGATCAAAATAGAGAATTCTGAAATTTGTTGTTGCTTTGTGAAGTTCTTTGAATTTAAATCAGATAATTGAGGTGACTCAAGAAGATGGGGCCCAGGATCCCAGACCTCTTTTAAAATAGACCACGATACCAAGGTCAGCCTAAGTAGAACTGATACAATCTTTTTTGTGCCCTACATGATAGATTCAGAAAATGATTAACTTTCAGGGGTAGAGGGATGAATCTGTAAGTTTGGAAAATGATACACTAGAGAGAAACCACTATGCTTTTTCAGAAAACAGTAAGAGAATCTGGCTAAACTATTTGATCAATGTTGTTCTGGATTAGAATAAAATTCTTTCCATCATAAACTAAAGTAGAATTGTAATAGAATACATTAAGAATCATAGTAAGTTTTAAACTTACATTTTTATTTCAGCCAACTGCTAAATAAAATATAGTAAGCATTTAGTATGAGCAGCCCACAGAGGACAGGGACCGTTTTTGCATTATTAATCATTATATGTCAAGGATAAGCATAGGGTGAGAACTCTGATATTTTTCTACATGAATATGTAAGTTAATGAAACCACAAAGTATAAGTGTGGTTTATTTGGTGGTTTTATTTCTTAAGCACATTTCTTCACTAGAGGGTGCTGTGTAAGCATGCTATACTTTAAAGGGTTCATTTTCTTATTTACTGTGAGATTGGATTTTTAAATCACCTGATTTATTAAAAGCTTTCATTTCTTTTTTTTATTAATCTCAAAACAATACTGATGATATATATATGGAAAAGTTCATGAACTTCAGTAACTGTTAACAGCAGCATTAACGTAAATATCTCTTCTCTTCCTCCTCTTTAGGAGACTTATGACTCCAATCATGTATGCTGCACGAGACGGTCACCCGCAGGTTGTTGCTCTCCTTGTTGCTCATGGAGCAGAAGTTAATACCCAGGATGAGAGTGGTTACACTGTGAGAATCGATTGTACATGTTCCTTTTTATTTCTAAGACATTGATATCTTGTTGTTATTGGTAGTAGGCCACACAAATCTTTTCAAGAAATAAAATTTATAGAAGGGTTGGGGTATAATTGCTGTTTGATAAAGAAAAGTAACAGCTGAAATGTGAAAAAAGGAATCATCTGACTCTTTATCCTCACCATTATTGTGGAACCTATAATACAAAGCAAAGCCTGGCCTCTAGAATACAGTTAGAATTCTGTTTTATAGAAAACAATTCAGTGATTGGCAGATAAATCATTTCATTGTATAATATAGCTTGAGTGTGTAAACCACTTGGTTTTATAAAATCAATGAGCACTGGTAGTCTGCTTTGCAATTACAACTTTGGAAATATGTTTACATTAAATTGTGCAATGAAGAGATTTAATCATTGTATTAATTAACCATGTTAACTTTTTTAGTGTGCCATAAATACGGTTCTCTCTCTCATATACAGTCCCTCATTTTAAACAATATTCTTTTCCCCTATTTTTATAGGCTTTAACATGGGCAGCACGTCAGGGTCATAAAAATGTAGTTTTGAAGTTGCTTGAACTTGGAGCTGATAAAATGCTACAAACAAAAGACGGAAATATACCAAGCGAGATTGCAAAAAGATATAAACATCTAGAGGTATTCTTCCATATATTAAACTAATATTTCTATGACATGTTTTCTTGTCATTTGTAGAGCTTTTATGTGCATTTTTAAAATATATTGATTATGCTATTACAGTTGTCCCATTTTTTTCTCCTGTTTATTACCCCCTACGCTGCACCCCTCTTTCCGCCAGTGTCTCCCCTTTAGTTCATATCCATGGGTAATACATATGTATTCTTTGGCTTCTCTATTTCCTATATTATGCTTAACCTCCTCCTGTCTATTTTATACTTGCCATTTATGCTTCTTGTTTTTAATCTTTTTTTAATTGCTGTTCAAGTACAGCAATTTTTCCTCTACCACTTCCCGCCACCACAGCCATCTCCACCTCCCACACTTGGTCCTACCCCACTTTGGCCTTCTCCATGTGTCCTTTATACGTGTTCCTTGACAACCCTGTTTATTTTGTAGACCATTTATGCTTCTTACTCCCTTTACCTTTTCCCCATCTGCCCTCTGCCCCTCCCCACTGATAACCCTCCATTTGATCTCCATTTCTGTGATTCTGTTCTTTTTCTAGTTGTTAGCTTAGTTCGTTTTAGGTTTTGGGTTTTTAGGTTCCCTTGTTGATAGTTGTGAATTTATTACCATTTTAATATTCATAGTTTTGATCTTGTTCTTTTTCTTATACAATTTCCTTTAACATTTCATATAATAATGGTGTGGTGATGATGAACTCCTTTGACTTGACCTTATCTGGGAAGCACTTTATCTGCCCTCCCATTCTAAATGATGGCTCTGCTGCACAGAATAATCTTGGATGTAGGTCCTTGCCTTTCATGACTTCAAATACTTCTTTCCAACCCCTTCTTGTCTGTAAGGTTTCTTTTGAGAAATGAACTGATGTCTTGGGGGAACTCCTTTCTAGGTAACTGTCTCCTTTTCTCTTGCTGCTTTTAAGACTCTCTCCTTCTCTTTAATCTTGGCTAATGTCATTATGATGTGCCTTGGTGTGTTCTTCCTTGGAACCAACTACTGTGGGACACTCTGAGCTTCCTGGACTTCCTGGAAGTCTATTTCCATTGCCAAAATGGGAAAGTTCTCCTCCATTATTTTTTCAGGTAAATTTTCATTGTCTTGCTCTTCTTCTTCTCCTTCTGGCACCCCTATGATTCAGAAATTGGAATGTTTCAAGTTGTCTCAGAGGTTCCTACACCTCTCCTCATTTTTTTGAATTCTTGTTTCTTCATTCTGTTCCAGTTGAATGTTTATTTCTTCCTTCTTCTCCAAATCATTGATTTGAGTCCCAGTTTCCTTCCCTTCACTCTTGGTTCCCTGTATATTTTCTTTATTTCACTTTGTGTAGCCTTCACTTCTTTCTCTGTTTCATAACCATACTCAACCATTGCTGTGAGCATCCTGAATACCAGTGTTTTGCTCTGTGTCTGATAGGTTAGCTATCTCTTCATTGCTTAGTTCTATTTTTGAAGCTTTGATCTGTTCTTTCATTGGGACCATATTTTTTTGTCTCGGTGTGCCTATTAAGTTGTAAGGTGCAGAGCCTTAGATATTCGCCAGAGTGGGGCAACCCACATCATTTCATTGTGGCACTATATGTAGGGAAGGGGTCTGAGAGGGAACATGTCCCTTTCTGGGCTCTCTTCCACTTTCAGTCACTTCCCTTATTACCCACAAGGGAATTGGTCCTTTCCAGAGCTGATTCCCGGATGAGTAAGTTGGTGTACATTCTAGGACACTGTGGGTCTCTCCAGTGAACTCTCCTGTGAGACTGGGAATTTTTCCCACCCCCGCGACTCCCACAGATTTTTACAGCCAGAGGTTTTGAGGCTTTCTTTTCCTACACTGGAACCCTAGGTTACAGGATCTGTCTTGCTCCCCACTTGTTCCTCCCTGTTTATCTGCAAATATTGGACTGCCCAGTCTGCCAGCCACCACCTCACCTGCTAGGTCCTCCAGCTGCTACATTGCCAGGTGGCCTCTCTGCCCCAGCTGCCCATCTCCACACCTCCTACCAATCTGAATGAATGCTGCTTCCTCTTTAACTCTTTGGTTGTCAGACTTCCATACAGTTCAATTTTCTGGCAGTTCTGATTATTTTTTGTTTCTAAATTTGTTTTTGTCCTTCTTTTGGTTTTGGGAGGAGGCAAAGTGTATCTACCTACATAGACCTCCATCTTGGCCAGAAGTCCTTATATATGTGTGTTTTAGAATTCACTACTATAATAACAGTGTATCTGACTATTATTAAGTATTTAAATGGCAATTTTCCTTTAGTTAGGTAAGGAAAACTTTATTTTGCTAGAATATTCACCTTGTACTAAATAAGGGGTATTTATAATGTGGCAATTTAAAGCTCTTCAAAGGGATAATAAGTCATATTCTGGTCCTAGAAATAAAATTGTAATAGCTTATTTAAACATTTCAAGCTGGTCTTGATTTTGAAAACTTAATTAGTGTTTTGAGAAACCAAACAAAATTTTCAAAATTTGAACATGTAGTTAAAATATTCTTTTTAAATTTTAACTAATACATATTAGACAATTTAAAAATTAAATCCTTTAAACTACATTTACTCCTATACATATGACAAGGGATATAATAAAGTTATAACATAATTGGGTGTATGATCTACTGTCATTCAGATAATAAAGTCAATAATAAATATTTTCCATACATTAAATTACTTTCTTGATACAAACTTTTGTTCTGAATATTAAAACTTTTGGCCAAAGTTTTGTAGTATTTCTAAGCAAGGATCAAATACAGTACAACTGTAAAAGTTATATCATTCAAGAACTTCTAAAACTGAGTTTCCAATTTGAAAGCATGTGACTTTTCAAAGATTCTATCATATAATAATCAGACCATGCCACTTTTAATGCATGTAAAATAACTTACTGATACATTATACCTATCTGATAATTATACTTATCATTGTCTATCTCAAATCTGTATTTGCAAAATTTGTCTAGAGTAAATGCTGATCATTAAATCCCTGGGAAACTTCAAGAAAAAAACTTTATTTTTTTCCCTAAGCTTTGAACACTTAAAGACTTTTTAATTAGTTACTGCATTATTAAATATAGGGTATATGACCTTGAATTTGACTTACTAAAGACATTTATCAGAGACCCAAGATGGCAGCAGCATAGGTGGAAGCTGCACTAACCTTCTCCCAGGACCAAACTGGAATTACAACTAAATTATAGAAAAAGCATCCTGAATAATCATCTGAATACTAGCCTTATAACCAAGGACTTATGGAAGAAACCACACCATCACAACAAGACTGGTAGGAAGTGTGGAGGCAGCACAATAGGGCTGGCTGGGATCCCATGGGCAGCAGCTGAAGTTCTGGAGGTATATTTCATCAGCCTGGGGTGTTCCCTCTGAGAAGTGTGGGGGTAAAAACCCAAAGCTAGTCTCCCCAGCCTAGAGCACCAGAACCAGGAAAGGAACCCAAATAACATTTGGGTATGAAAACCAATGGGATTTCTGTCTACAAGGGAGAGATGGCTAGAGACATAGAAAGCTTATAAAAAGGCCAATGCACCAGATTTCATTTGCAGCCTCTTCTACTGGGCTCCAGCAGAGGGAGGGCAGAGTGGACTAGAGACAGTTGAGGAGAGTCTGAGGTTGGTGGCTCTGGAAAGACAGCTGAAGGGTCAGCCACCATGATCCCTGTGCTGAGCCTTTCCCTATACTGCAGAAGCCATCTTTCTTAGGAAAAGCACTCCCCTCCCTGCAGCATCATCAGCTAGCGGGAAGCAATAGCCTCACCCTGTGGAGCTTAACTGGGCTGCTGAAGAGTACAGATGGAGGCTGTTTTAGTGATTAAGCCTAACAGAAAGCCTGCAGGCAAAGGTGGATCTCTGGGAGCACTAAGACTTTAGCAGACCTCCCTCAGACCAATGCTCTGTAAAAGCCAGCCTTGGTATGCAGCTTGGTCCTTTCTGTTCACACTCAGAAGCTATGAATCACTGATAGCTCCAAACAGGTTGCCAAGGGCCAGTCAAAGGCAATGTCTGACATAGGGCTACACCAAAGTCTTTGTAGATCTATCTAATTCTTAGAAACAAACACAGTGGCAGCCAAAATGAGAAGACAAAGAAACAAGCCCCAAATGAAAAAACAAAAGAATTCTCCAGAAGAAGAACTAAATGAAATGGAGGCAAGCAATTTATTAGATACAGAGTTTAGAGTAATGATTATAAGGATACTTGCTCAACAGCATGAAATAAGACATAGAAATGATAGAAAAGGGACCAGTTAGAAATAAAGAATACAATATCTGAAATAAATAATACACTGGAAGGAATAAACAATAGGTGATATGGAGTAGAAGGTCGAATCAGCAATTTAGAAGACAAGATATAAAAAAAACCCCACCCAATCAGAGCAGCAAAAAGAAGGCAGTAATTTAAAAAATGGGGGTAGTTTAAGAAGCCTTTGGAACAATGTGGAGTGTAACAACATCTGCTTCATGGGAATAGAAGGAGAAGAGAGTGAGCAAGGGATTGAGAACATATTTGAAGAAATGGCTGAAAACTGCCCTGACCTGGTAAAGAAAAAGACACACAGGTCCAGGAAATGCAGAAAGTCCCAAACAATATCAACTGAAAGAGGCCCACAACAAGACACATCATAATTAAAATGATCAGGCTTAAAGACAAGGAGAGAATCTTAAAAGCTGCAAGAGAAACACAGATAGCTACAAGGGAGCTTCTATTAGACTGTTGTAATATCTTAACAGAAACATTTAAAGCCAGAAGGGATTGGCATGAAATATTCAGGTTGTTAAAAAGCAAGAACCAAGGCTACTTTACCCATTATGGATATTATTTAAAACTGAAGGAGAAATAAAGAGCTTCCCCGACAAGAAAAAGCTAAAGGAGTTTGTTACCACCAAACTAGTATCACAATATTTGTTAAAAGGCTTGCTTTAGGAAAAAGAAAAAGAACAAAAAAAGAGGAAAATAGTTAAAAATAAAATGGCAATAAATACTGATATATGGAGAATCACTTTAAATATAAAGGGATTATATGCTGAAATCAAAAGACACCAGGTAGCTGAATAGATAAGAAAACCAGACCCATATATGTGGTGTCTCCAAGAGACCCACCTGAAAACAAAAGATATACACAGACTAAAAGTAAAGGAATGGAAAAGGCTATAGCATGCAAATGAAAACAAAAAAAGCTAGGGTAGCCACATTTATATCTGACAAAATAGACTTTAAACCCAAGGTGGGGATGGCTGAGGTGGGGGGAAAATGGAGACAACTGTACTTGAACAACAATAAAACATAATCAAAGTTGTATTATTTAAAAAATAAAACCTACATTAAAAAATAAAACCAATGCTATAGTAAGAGACAAAGGATGCTACATAATTATAAAAAATAATAATCCAACAAAAGGATAAAACCATAGTAAGCACTTATGTACCCAGTATAGGAGTACCTAAATATGTCAAGCAAATACTGGTGGACATAAAAGGAGAGACTGACAGAAATACAGTCATGGTAGGGAATTTAATACCCCATTAACATCAATGGATAGATCTTCCAGATAGAAAATCAACAAGGAGACAGTGGCCATAAAGGACATACTAGATCAAATGGATTTAATTTGAACATTTTACTCCAAAGCAGTATAGTATACATTCTTTTCAAGTGCACATGGAATATTTTCTAGTATAGACCACATAATAGGACACAAAACAGGTCTCAGTAATTTCAGTAGATCGAAATCATATCAAGCATCTCCCCTGACCATAATGTTATGAAACTAGAAATCAATCAAAAGAAGAAAACTGAAGAAATATGCAAAGACATGGGGCTAAATGTTATTAAACAATGAATGGGTCAACAAGGACATCAAGGAATAAATCAAAAGATACCTTGAAACAAATGAAAATGAGAAAACAATATCCAAAAATTTGTGGGACACAGGGCAGCAATCCTAAGGGAAATTCATAGCATTACAGACCTACCTCAAGAAACAAAAATAGCTCAAGTAAACAGTTTAATTTTACACTTAAAGGAACTTAAAAAAGAACAACAACAATACTAAAAGTGAATGGAAGGAAGGAAACAATGATGGTCAGGACAGAAATAAAAGAAATGGAGTCTAAAAATGATACGAATGGTCAGTGAATCCAAGAGCTGATTCTTTGAACAGATAAACAAGATAGATAAACCTTTAACCAGACTCATCAAGAAAGAAAGAGTGGGGACCCAAATAAATAAATAAATAACGAAAGAGGAGAAATAACAACTGATACCACAAAAATACAAAGGATTGTAAGAAAATATTATGAGCAGCTATATGCCAATAATTTGGACAACCTGGATGAAATGGATAAATTCCTAGAAATATACAGTCTTCCAAAATTAAATCAGGAAGAAACAGACAATCTGAATAGGCAGATTATACCTAGTGAAATTGAAGCAGTAATCAAAAAACTCATGGCATACAAAAGCCCTGGTCCAGATGGCTTCACATGTGAATTTTACTAAATATTCTGAGAACAACTAACAACTCTCCTTCTCAAACTATTTTAAAAAATTCAACATAAGGGAAGATACCAAAACTCATTTTATGAGGCCAGCATTATCCTAATCCAAAAACCAGATAAAGGCACTACAAAGAAAAGAAATTACAGGCCAAGTACCCTGATGAACATAAATGCTAAAATCCTCAACAAAATATTAGCAATCTAAATATAGCAATATATCAAAAGATCATATACTGCAATCAAGTGGGATTTATTCTAGGAATGCAAGGTTGGTACTAGATTCACACAATAAATGTGATATACCACATAAACAAAAGGATAAAAAGTACATGATCACATCAGTAGATGCAAACAAGCATTTCATAAAATCCAGCACCTATTTATGTTAAAAACTCCCAGCAAAGTGGAAATAGAGGGAACCTAACTAAACATAAAAGACTACATGTTACAGACTTACTGCCAGCATCATACTCAGCAGGCAAAAACCACAGTGTTCCCCTTAAGATCAGGTATAAGCCTGGGATGTCCACTTTCACCTCTTATTCTATGTACATAGCAGTGGAATTCCTAGCCACAGCAATCAGACAAGGAGAAATAAAAGACATCCAAATTGGAAAGGAAGAAGTAAAAACATCTTTATTTGGATATTACATGATATTTCACATAGAGAACCCTAATGATTCCACCAAGAAACTACTAGAACTGATAAATAAATTCAGTAAAGTAGGAGGATATGAAATTAATATTTAGAAATCAGTTGCATTTTTATATGCCAATGATAAACTATCAGAACAGGACATGGAGAAAACAATTCCTTTCAAATTGCTTCAAAAAAAAAAAAAAATAGCCCTGACTGGTGTAGCTCAGTGGATTGAGTGCCAGCCAGCAAACCAAATGGTCACTGGTTTGATTCCTGGTCAGGGCACATACCTGGGTTGTGGGCCATGTCCCCAGTCGGGGACATGATACATTGATGTTTCTCTCCCCCTCTTTCTCCCTCCCATCACCTCTCTCTGAAATTAAATAAAATCTTTTTTAAAAGGATGAAATAACATAGGAATAAATCTAACCAAGGATGCAAAAGGCCTGTACTTAGAAAATTATAAGACACTGAAGAAAGAAATTGAAGAAAGTACAAGTGGAAGAAAATACAAGAGGATAGCATGTTCATGAATAGGAAGAATTAACATCATTAAAATGGCCATCAATGCAATTCCTATCAAGACTCCAATGAGGTATTTCACAGAAGTAGAACAAATGTTTCAAAAATTTATATGGAACCACAACAGGCCCCACATAGCAACTGCGATTTTGAAAAAGAAGAACAAAGTTGGAGGAATCACATTATCTAATATCAAACTATACTATAAGGCCATAGTAATTAAAATAGCATTGTACTAGCATAAAAACAGACATATAGATCAATGGAACAGAATAGAGAGCTCAGAAATAAACCCACACCTTTATAGTCAATTAATAATTGTCAGAGGTAGTAAGCACATACAATGGACTAAAATATTTTATTTAATATATGGAGTTGGGAAAATTAGAAACGTGCAGAAAAATGAAAATACATCACCTTCTAATGTCACACACATGAATAAATTCAAAATGGATTAAAAAATGTTAGATTCAAAACCATAATAATTCTAGAAGAAAAATAAGCAGTAAAATCTTGGACATTGCTCATAGCAGTATTTTATTGTATATATCCCCTCAGGCTAAGAAAACAAAAGAAAAAATTGAACAAGCGGGACTATTTCAAACTAAAAAAGTTTAGCACAGCTAAGGAAACCATCAACAAAATAAAAAAACAACCCACTAAATGGGAGAACATATTCACCAGTACATCTGATAAGGGGTTAATATCCAAAATTTATAAAGAACTGACAAAACTCAACTCCAAAAACAAACAAACAATACAATTAAAAAATGGGCAAAGGAACTGAATAGGCACTTCTCCAAAGAGGACATACAAATGGCCAATAGACATATGAAAAGATATTCAATGTCACTAATCATTAGAGAAATGCAAATTAAAACCACAGTGAGGTATCACTCACACTGGTCAGAATGGCCATCATCAGTAAATCAACAAACCACAACTGTTGGCATGGATGGAGAGAAAAGGGAACCACTGTGCGCTGCTGGTAGGACTGCAGATTGATGCAGCCGCTGTGGAAAGCACAATGGGGATACATCAAAAAATTAAAAAATGGAACTGCCTTGACCCAGCAATCCCACTTCTGGGAATATATCCAAAGAAACCTAAAACACTAATTTGAAAGAATATAAGCACCCCTATGTTCTTTGCAGGATTACTTACAATTGCCAAGATATGGGAGCAACCCCAGTGTCCATCAGTTGATGAGTGGATTAAACAACTATGAGGTGTCTCTCCAATGGAATACTAGCAGGCCTTAAAAAAGAAGAAAATTTCATCTTTTGTGACAGCATGGATGTACCTGGAAAATATCATGCTTACTGAAATGAGTCAGAGAAAGACAATTACCATATGATTTCACTTATGTGTGGAATGCAATGAACAAACTGAACTAAGAAGCAAAATAGAGACAGACTCATAGAGATCAGGCTGACAGCTCTGTGGGGGATGGTTGGGGGGTGGAGGGATTGAACAAAAAGGAAAAAGGACTCCTGGACATGGATGGCAGTGTGGTGATTGCAGGGTGGTAGGAGGTATAAGGGTGGTAAATGAGAATGCAAAAAATAAATTTTAAAAAAATTTATGAACATCAAAGATTATTTTGAATTATAAATTGTTTCTTAAAGTGGAATTTAATTTTGTATATTGGCTGATTATGTAACCCAACCTTGACTTACTTAAAAGGTAGATTTTAAGACTAAGGAATTTTTCCTTATTTCTTTGAGGTGTAGAGTTGGGATTTGTATACATTTAGTCATGCTTCTTCTTCCCTTCTTTACAATGTATTTAAATTTACCTGACTATTTAATCTGAATCAGTTACCAAAATGGAATTTTTAGTTTTGTTTTATATCATGTAGAAAATACTAATAATTACTGTATTTCTTTAATTTTTACTCTATTTAATTATATATACTTCTTTTTCTTTTCTGATTAGTATTTTAATCAAGTAAATATTTATTTGATTTTTCAAAAATTACTCTTGGAGTAAGTTGTGAAAGTTCTGTCCCTTTCACCCTGGAAAGTTTTTCCTCTTAGGTATAAAATAAGCACATGTTTACTTTCTTTTAAGTGTAAATGATAGTATATAATATTGTTTACTATATTTGAATGGCTCAACTTTTTTCAGATCTTCAGCTTGCTGTCTTTGAGTTTAAATCCATTGAAAGGAAAGCTTCAACAGCAAACTAAAGAAGAGACTATTTGCAAACTCCTGGCAACAGATTCTGATAAAGAAAAAGATCACATATTTAGGTAACAACATTTTTTTGTTCAACAAAACACCTATAAACTAGTAGAAATCATTGATATTTTTAGTACCTCTAGTAAATATGATGAAACTTAAAATATATGATATTTTAAACTTAAAGCATTTTTAAATATCATTTAGAAATGTCTGGATATTAAATGCTTTGTGCTCTAGAATTCTAGAAAAACGTTATATATATGCACTAACAATAATGAAAATAATTTGTGACTTTAAATAAATTATCCACAATAAAACTTATTTCTAAAAGGTTCTAAGATTATATTTTATTAGTGTTCATTTTTTAACACATTTTTAGCAGATTTCTGATTTTATAAGCTAAAATTAAAGATACATATTATTCTCTGAACACTGTTCAGTACAGACCACATAATTATTCTCTTTTCACATTTAAAATTATTATTAAATTCTTATTTCCTGCAATTAAAGATTTTTATGTATGAGATCTCACAAGGATATACACATTGGCAGATATTTTCATTCTTAGGAAAGATAAACTACATTTTGGTATCATCTTTTGCTATCACATGTTTACTTACATCTTCACTCCAGAAACCTTTCATACTCCTGGTGTAACATAGATCTGGTATGTAAATATATAGATATATTTTACATATATTTATTTTTACTCATTGTTATTCTCTACATAGTTGTTGTTTGTGCATTTGTAGTCTTTTTCTGAAATTGACATTACTATAAATATATATAGTTCATATACAGCATTTGGAGATCTGGAAGTATTTTTACATGGTCTTGGACTTGAACATATGACAGACTTATTAAAGGTAAGATATTGTATAAGCTACAATGAGTTATGTATGTATATTTGTGGCTAACATAACATTAAATATCCATAAACATGCTTATGAGAGAATCCCAAATGCACTTTTCTCTGTAATTTATAAGCATTTTGTAAATTTGTACTTGTGTTTCAAAAATGTGGACTTATAAGCATTTTGAATATTTATTATTCTAGAAATTTACATAAATTAGAATTTGAGTAGCTTTTACCCACTGCCTAGCTTCACAGAACTCCGGCTTGTACATCTCTAAGCCATTAGTTTGTTTTTGTAGTTGTGCATCTTACTGTATAAAATATTCAAAGAAGCATGATTTTAAAGAAAACAAAACTGGTATCAGATTCTTTCTTTAGTGATTGTTAACTGAAATATGTTACTTAAATTCTCTGACTTTTTTTCATAAGGATGATGATACCTAGTGTAGGGCTGTCATAAAGATGAAACTCATATGCCAAGCACTGTTGTTGGTACTTGAGGCATGCATTATGGGATTTGAGTAGATGACAGTTACCAGCCAATTAGCTGATACTGAAGCATTAAAGCACTGTTTAAAATAAGTTGTCCTTAGGAATATGCACATTCTGTTTTAGTAGTTTAGAGTTGGACTTCATTTTACAATCTTGAAACTTCTTATTTGACATATATTGAGTAAAACTAAATATTAAGGATGGTTTAATGTGATACAAATAGAAATTTTAAATATTTGTAAAACAATTTTCATCCAATTTTATAGAGCTGTTTTTCTTTTTATATAAGCAAATACAAGTTGTAATCATTTTCTTTGAATCTGGAATACTAGCTATGTTTATACTTTTAAGGTAATTATACATATTGTGATATTTATTACTTTGTACCCCGTAGTATAATTCAATATCTGTATATCCTGTTCCCTCTAGAATATCGAAAATTGTTTAGGAAGGCAGCATGTAACTGACCAACTTATGTACACATGGCTATATCCTCTAGTACTATTTTATTTATATTGAAAGTTGTTGCTTTTTCCTTTTCTACAGGAAAGGGATATAACTCTAAGACATCTTTTGACCATGAGAAAAGATGAATTTACAAAGGTAGTATTAATTTTAAAAACTACAGATACTATCTTTCATGTTTTTAAAATTGTGGAGCCCTTTATTTTCTATTTTGAAAATCCTAGGGCTATAGACTGAGTGATCTTTTGCTAGGTTCTTGATTAGATATGGTTATAGATAACTATATCTGAAATCTTCTCTTATACTACTAAGTTTCCTTAAGAACATTTAAGGCTCAAGAGTTATTTTCTTTAGATCTGGTCATGATATTTCAACTCAAACTTTTGTTTCATTGCTAAATATAAATTAAATTTGCAAAACAGGTTACTTAGAAATAAGAGGTGAACATGTTTTATCAACATATTTTACCTAAATGCTGCCTTTTGCTTGGTTTTCACAATGATCAAGACCTGTTATTTTATCATCTGGTGTTATTAAGCAACAATTTGAAAATACTGTGGGAAATATGAGACATACTTTAATGAATTGAACAGCTAAAAAGTAATGATTTTTCTGGACACATGGGAACACATTGGCATGATCACACTGGAACTTAAAATCTTTAGTATCACTAAAAATCAAAATAAACATACTAATTCACTAAATCTTGGGTAGAAAATTTAGTTGATACTAAGGGTGAAATACATACAAAATGGAGATCTCCCTTAATCACTGATAATGTAAATGATATTTTGAATGAAAACTTGTATTACTGTGGTTTTTCAGAAAGTTTATATATGAAAATCTAGTCATTTATTTTTATAATCTATCACAACTGTTATGTATTATAAAAAATTATTTAAAGTTACTGCATATTTAAATACTTTAATGATGTAAGCTTCTTAGTCACAGTTACAAACAAATCATATATTTTTCAGTGTTATTTCTTCAATATGTACCTTTTTTCAAGATGTGAAGTAATCAAGTATAAAATTTCTTTATAGTAATTTTGAATATTATTCAAGTATGACTATCTTATTATACCTTGAAATTATTTCTATTTAGAATGGAATTACCAGTAGAGACCAGCAGAAAATCCTGGCTGCTCTTAAAGAATTAGATGTAGAAGAGATAAAATTTGGAGAATTACCTGAAGTGGCAAAGTTGGAAATCAGGTAAAATTAACCTACTGTTTTACATTAATATTGTTTAAAGCACACTGTTCTTTTTTCGTTTAATTTTTATAATGTCTCAGTTATTTTACTTGATGCCATCATCTCCTCAGGGAACCAGTTCATATTGCAATACCATGTTCTTAAATGGGAGATGCTTTCTAAAGTCAGTTTTGAAAAAGTTAATTTGCCAAGAAGCAAAACAATGCCTCTTTGTGTTAACTCACATAAAGACGTGTCTTATTTTTAATAGCATTTTGTTAAATGAACTATGTAAGAGATTCCAAGTTTTTCATAATGTAACTCTTACCCTCTTTAAATCATTTTAAGTGTCAAATTGAAAATTCGAAGTATTGATATTTTTACTGAGAGTAAAAGGAAAGTGTTTCTCATGTAACTCAGCTCTATATTCAGTTTTATTCTGTAAGAAATTGTGTTACCAATATACAAAGTTCATTTTCAATATTATAAACTTGTCAAGTATAGATTATTAGTAATATTATGTAATTTAAAATCTATTTTGAAAAGAATTTTTGATTATATTGATATATTATGGAGAAGTAAAGACTTTTAACTTTTTATCTGAAGTGACTATAGGGTCACAGGAAATTTTACAGGAATATATACCAGGAGGTCCCATGCACCCTTCACCCCATCTCACCCAAAGTTAATATCTTGCTTAACAAGATATTACAATATCAAAATATCAGAATTAGAAAACTGATATTGGTACAGCCCACATAGCTCATTCATATTTCATCATTTATACATGTACTCATTTGTTTGTATATGTATAGTTCTATGCAGTTTTATTACATATTGTAGCTTCATGTAAACAGTATCACAGTTACCACAAGTTTTCTTCATACTACCCCTTTACACCTAACTACACATCTCCTTCCCCTCCTCCCTAACTGCTAGCAATGAATAACTTGTTATCTATTTTTTAAAAATTTTATTTGTTTGTTTATTTTCAGAGAGAGGGGAAGGGAGGGAGAAAGAGAAGGAGACAAGTGTCAATGTGTGGTTGCCTCTCATGTGCCCCCAACTGGGGTCCTGGCCCAGAACCTGAGCATGTGCCCTGACTGGAAATCGAACCAGTGACCCTTTGTTTTGCAGACTGGTGCTCAATCCACTGAGCCACACCAGCCAGAGCTGTTATCTATTTTGTTATTATTTAATGAATGTTATATAAATGGAATCATACGGGATATACTTGTTATTGCCTTTTTTCAGTCAGCCTCATTTCCTTGAGGTTCATCGAAGTTGTATCCTACAAAGTATAATACAAATGCAGCAGTACCATCACTAGTTAGCCTGCCTAAAGCTAACATTGCAACTATGGTAAACATTAAACACATAAATAATCGATTTTCACACTATTTTAAAAGTTATAGAAGTCTTCCAGGGTATAATTTAGATGATCCAGATTTTTTAGAAAAGTTTACTGCAAAGTTCAATTATTTTCCTTTCTCTTAATATATCTGCTTATAGCAAGATGGTCTATTTTCAAAATAATGTCTCATAATTGTTTTGAAATAACATTAGCTCTTAAATATTTGAATACATTCTAAAGATTTCTTTTGTGAGGACTTAAAATCAGCAAACCTTGATTACTTTGTTCACTTTCTTGTTTTATTGTTTCTATGAAGTAATATTCTAAGTTTTATATACTGACTTAGAAATTAAATGTTTTAATATAACTTAATGTATGATGGCAGAATTGCCTGTATGAATTTTTTTGTGCATTTAATACACTTAAAGAATGTTCAGAATCCTGAATGGTTCACTTATTAAAACTGCTGAATTTTTTAAAAAGTAAAACTGGCAGACATATATTTCAGGAATTTGACCCTGTTACTCAATCATAGACTTTGTTTACATGCTGTTATGGAAAAGGTTTTACTTCCCATTTGTTCAAAGTCATTCTTTAAAGAAGAAATTAGTCATTAAGTCATAAGAAAACTAACAGCAAGAAAAGTTGAACTGATTGATTATTATCTTCTGGTAATGTGATTTTGACAATTCAGCTACTGATTTATTCTTAAGGTACTTTTCTTCTATGTGTTAAGTTTTCTAAAATAGTTTCCTCTACAGAACGACATGCACCATACATTTCTTTTTTTTCTACATTTGGCCTTAGTATGTTTATAGATTTATAGAATGAAATTTACAGGAATTAATAACCATTCTATTACTACTTTGAGATATTTTATACATCAATAGTTGTTTTCATTCTGTCTTGACATTTTCAACAGTTTCTGCCCAGACTTTTTCTCTGAACCTATCTGACATCTACTGGAATGTTTCAAAGGCATCTCAGAATTATGTACATTAAGGAAACTCTCCCCCAAAAGAAAACGTCTATATGGATACAAAATTTTATGTAAAAATACATTGTTCACATCTGTTGTTTATAAACATTCTAAAACCAAAAACTAAATATTTAACATTAGAGAAATTATTGAATTATATTGCATCAATATAATTATTTCATTGTCATTAAAATTATTTTGAGTTAATGTCATGGGAAAATACAATGAGTATAAAAGGTACAATATAAAATAGAGTATGAGGTATAATGCCAATTGTGTATGTGCATAAGAAAAATACTGAAAGAAAATATGTACTATAAGAAAACATTCTGAAAAAATGTTTATCAGTCATTATTTTTGGATGATCAGAGTATTGGTAATTTTAACTTTTTAAGATATTCTATAATGAGCACACAGTACATTTATTTGTAGTGCCTTCATTTAAAGTATAAGTTTTATCTTAATATTTGACTTCATATTTTTAAAATATGGCCTGTTGTTTTAGTCAGTTTATACTATGTTATGCTGCAGTATCAAATAGCTTCTAAATTTAAATGAGTACTAGTAACAAAGTTTGTTTCTTAATCACCTGCATGGTGTGTCAGCTGCCAGTGGCCCTCCCCCTTGGTATTATTCTGAGAACAGCCTGTAGAGAAACAGCTCCAACCAAGGCATTCTGCTCTTGTGTCAAAGGGAAAAGGCAGGGATGCTCTGAAGGTCCCTCTCTTTAAGAGGGACTGCTGGCAGAAGCAATCAGTCACTCTTAAAACTTTTGTACAAAACAGACATTTTCAATCACATTTTATTTGCCAAAGCAAGTCACATGGCCAACTATATGCCACTGGGGCATGAAGTATTATCCTCTGGCAGAGCAAGCACTTACAGTGTTTGGCTAAGTAGAACCTACATGATAATTTCATCAAGTAGTACGAGCTGCCATATCTGCACCATATCTGCATATTTTTGATTGTTTGAATAGGTACTGAATTATCATTGTTGCCAGGTAAGTGCATATAGGGAGAATCCTCTACGGCTCTGGGGTGGGGGTTGGCAGTCATTAACATAGGGTACAATGAATCACTATAAAGTTGTGTTTTTTAAAAACTTAACTATCCATATTATCCATATTCAGTGGCTCTGAACATCATACATCACAAGAATGGTATATGTTTTCCTTTTATTTATTAAGACTATAATTCTGTTCATAATATTGCTTGCTTGTTTGAACTGAGTTCTTACCATTCTTTCCTCTGAATAAGAACTGATAAGTTTCTCTTCCATATATATGTGTAAAGGGCCTATCTAGAATTATATAACTGCTCTCAGTTTATTTGTTTAATCTTCACCCAAAGATATGTTTATTAATTTTAGAGAGAGAGGAAGGGAGAGAGAAAGAAACATCGCTGTGAGAAACATTGATCCGTTGCCTCCCATATGCAACGTGACCAGGGATGTAACACACAATCTAGGTATTTGCCTTGACCAGGGATCGAACCCACAACCTTTTTGGTGTATGGGACGACACTCCAACTAACTGTGGCACCTGGCAAGGGCTCAGTTGATATTTTGAATGACAGTTCTCAATGGATCTTAATTTCCTTGAGCTCATTAAAAAAAATGCACAGACTAAACCTTTGTCTGAGTTATCATTGGCAAATATGTTTTACCATACTGTTGGTTCTCTTTTTATTTTAATGCTCTTTTCTTTGGCCGTGCAGAAGCTTTTTATTTTGATGAGATCCCATTTGTTTATTTTTTCCTTTATGTCCCTTGTTCTAGGGGACAAATCAGTAAAAATGTTGCTGCATGAAATATCTGAGATTTTCCTGCCTACGTTCTCCTCTATGACTTTAATGGTGTCACGGCTTATATTTAAGTCTTTTATCCACCTTGAATTTATTTTTGTGTATGGTTTAAGTTGGTGCTTGAGTTTCATTTTTTTGCATGTAGCTGTCCAGTTCTCCCAACACCATTTGTTGAAGAGGCTATCTTTATTCCATTTTATGTTGCTGCCCCCTTTGTCAAATATTAATTGACCATAGAGACTTGGGTTTATTTCTGGCTTCTCTATTTTGTTCCATTGGTCTATGTGCCTGTTTTTATGCCAAGTACCAGGCTGTTTTGATTACAGTGGCCTTATAATACAGTTTGGTATCAGGTATTGCGATCCCTCCTACTTTGCTCTTTTTCAAAAGTGCAGCAGCTATTCGGGGTCATTTATGGTTCCATATAAATTTTTGAAGTATTTGCTCTATGTCTGTGAAATAA